>JAYMFU010075972.1:0-10802 GCA_036784835.1 Phaeophila floridearum
CGGTCCTACCTCGTGCCCGCTGGACTTCGTTCCGGTTCAAACATCCTTTCCGCTCTTTCACAGGCGGTCCCAGCTCCATACTGGGGGCAGCAATCCCTCCTGGGATTGCTGGTTGCTCCTGGGAGCCTGGGGTATTAGGCTGAAATACCCCTTTTGGGCCCGTGCATGTAACATTCCTCCCCTCAGATCTAGGCTGTGCGGAGATCGACTCCGTTGCTCATGCAGGGGTCCCGACCTCCCCTCAGCAATCTCGCCCGGAGTACCGATGTTCGTCCATCGGCTGGGGAGCACGCCTCAAGGCGTCCCTCGCGGTTCTGTCCGCGGCATCGCCCCGTGGCGGCAACGCTATCATAGCGGCATCATCTTCAAGATGGTATCGCCCCCACAGCGATGATTGGCAGACAGGACAATCCACACTCCCGTGTCTATTGCCCAGTTCCGTCGCTCGTAAGAACATTCCTGACCGGTATCCTTAATCCGCGTCAGTCCGTGCCATATCGGATATTCGGGCAACCCAGTTGCCGTGGGCCGGTGGGCGTTCTCGTGAGGGGAGCGCGGAGGAGTTGCCCCGTTGCGGGTTGTTCCTGTCCATGGCCCGAGATCACTCAATCCGAGGGTCAGCGTTATCCCTGCCGCCCGGTAATCCAACTTTGAGGGTGACCGATTCCGGGAGGAGATATTCCAGATCCCTTTTTGGGGGCTCTCAGGACTGCATCGGGGGTATCTGAGGGCTGAGCCAATACTGGGTCCTCCCCTCTGGACCGTGGCTCCGACCTTCCCTGGCCGATCCCTTACCCGTTGCCTAGGAAACAGATAGCCTGTGGGGGTCTTTTGTCTGGTCAGCCCGGAGATCTGCCGGCTCGGATCTTTGGTGCTGTATCCCACCCTCGAGATGTCGATCCGTATCGCCTAAATTAGGACCTAGTTTCCACCCGGAGTGACCTCAGGTTCATTTCCGGTCCGGAGTTGTGCCCGGGGCAGATCTTGCTGAGGGTCATTGCTTATCAGGCTGAATCAGTCCCGGCCGACCTGACCCTAGGACACAAGTCCTGCAGGCAAAGGGCTCAAGTCCCGTCTAGGTGGACGACTGATTTCAGGTTCTTTATAGTGGCGGTGTCCCTAGTGTGGAAAACGGGAACTGGGGCCACTCCCTGCCGTTAGTCAACCGGCCCGCTACCCCCTTGGCTGTCTTATCCTTAGCCGTAGCGGCCTCGCTATCTTAGCGGCATCGCTGTCTTAGCGGGAAATGCCCAGAGACAGTGGCTGCCCCAACCCCAAGATTGGGCCCCTGGTACCATGCTAAAACCCCGATGGGCTGCCAACTGGCGAGCCCAGACTCGTTACATTCAAAGAGCCAGGTCGGACAACAGGGACCTATCTGGGCAGGCGACTCATGCGTAATCCAGGGCACTTGCGCACACAGAACATACAACAAACAGGGGAATTCATACAGCCGGCCTCATGGCCCTCATGTCTCAGTCCAACACCTATCCCCCCTCCGGGGCCACACTAGCATCCAACGCTAATATGTTTCCCAATCAACCCCTTCCTCACACGGATCGGGGATCTCCTTCTCAACCGGGTATGCCTTGTCCAACCTTGGCTTCAGAGCCTGAGGCACTAGATATTTGCGCAGGTACCTGATGCGCTTGTCGGCCACCGGCACCCCCACCAGACGGGCTCCTGCCCTGGCCAATCCCACCAAATTTCCCAACTTCACTCCAGCCGGGGGCAGGTCATACAGGTTCATGCGGTGGAATAGCTCCATCACCGCCGCCCAGCGCCTCCGGCGCGTATTTCGGCATTTCAAAATGCGCTTGTGCAAATTGGGCCAAGCCGAGTAGCACTCATGAAAGTGGTCCGGTTCGAACACCCTGTGTTCTGCCGTCAACCAGTCTTCCTCATCTTCAAACATATCCAGGGGCGGCCGGGGTGCCGCTGCCAGCTCCTGACCCTGGAACTGCTGCCTCCATTGGCGCTCCCGGGTCTCGTTGGTGTCCTTCACCTGCCGACAGACCCTTGCTGCCGGCTGCATCTCCCTCCATTCCTTATAGGTAGGGAAACCACCCCCGTAGTCACTGGGGCTGTGGTACAAGACCCCGATGGGCCTCATGCGCTGGAACCTCCCACGGTTAGCTGCAATCGCCACTGGGTCAATCAGAGGGTGCCCCGTCCAAGGGAAAACACCCGGTGCCATGTTCCACTGCTCCCTTGGGAACAGGTGGATCAGGATCCTCTCCTTGAGGTCCTGGAAAGTGCAGAGCTCCTTCCATAGAGGGTCTCGTGCTAAACAAGTCCTGTACAGCACCCTACTGTCAGGAAGGCCCCTTCAGTGAACCATATCCTGCGTAACCAGAGCAGGGAGGCGCTTGCGGGCACAAGCCGGCATTTCCTTCAGCACCTTAAGCCTCTCAGTCTTATGTAACTTGGTCAACAAGTAATCGGCAAGACACTGGGTACAATTTTCCAGGTCCTCTGGCTCATGCCAGGAGTCCTCATAGGACCCTTTCCACTTGACCCTAAACTGTACCAACCCCTTAGTGATAGAATGGGCCACGATAGCGTCAACGCAGTACTCGTCCTCCCCTCTGATTTGCACCGCGTCGGGCTGGCCTGCCCGGGGGACAAAAGGCTTACAGAGGGCAATCGAGACCACCGGCCAGGACTTGATCGTCGCTGGGAAATCAAGCTTTACTGCGTTAGGCCCAACCCTTTCCAGCACAGTAAACGGGCCCCAATATCTGGGCAGGAGTTTGTTCCTGCGTGTGGGGTGTCGCAAAGAGAAATTTCTAATATTAAACCAAACCTTTGAACCTGGTTGAAAATCCCAACTGGGGTCCGATGGCATTGCCGCCCGTTTATCATGCACGATTTTCATCCTGTCTTTAGCAAACTGCACACATTTCTTAGCGTGTACCAATTGCTCATGTGCCTGTGCATATGTGCGCTCGCCAGCTTTCGCCAGACGAGAGGCCCCCATGGACCGCGCACATTTCCCTTTGCCTGAAAACGACGATGACAGCATGGATACTAATGGACTTCTCGGGACGACCACCCTGTTCAGAGCAAAGGGGGTGGTGCCAAGAGCTGCGTGGTACGCGTTGTTCAGAGCGAATTCCACCCAAGGCAGCTGTTCGTCCCAGTCAGAGTGATCTGCACTGACATAATGCCGCAAGGCCGCTTCGATCACCTCATTGGTGCGTTCGACCAACCCGTTGGTCTGTGGGTGGTAAGCTGTGCTCAAGCTCAGCTTGATGCCCGCGCAATTGCATAGGGCGCGGAAAAAGTCATTGTTCCATTGGGATCCTCTGTCCGAAACCACCTTGGACGGGAACCCATAGTGTGCAAACACCTCCTTGAAAAAGATTTTGGCGAAATCCTGTGCCGTCATGGTGGCGTAGCCCGGTGCCAGCCTGGTCATTTTGGTCAGATGGCACTTAAAGACAACAATAGCCGTGTGTTTCCTTGCTGATGGTGGCAAGTCCGTGATGAGGTCAACCCCAATGGTTTGCCAGACTGAGGTGGGAGGAGCGATGGGGTTAAGAGGAGGCACCATACGCCTCCGGTCCGTTTTGTTCGTTGCACACGACACACATGATTTGACATAAGCTTCCACATCTTTTTCGATCTTTGGCCAAAAGAAATTTCTCGTGACCGTTGCCAAGCAGCGGTTAATGCCGCAGTGTCCTGCCCACGGCACGTCGTGGTGCCAAAAGAGCACATCGTCACGCAGACCATCTGCGTCTGGGATGTATAGCCGTTCCGGCGCCGGCGGAGCCGATCGCCAGAGGATCCCTCGGTGCTCTATCAATCTGTGCTCCCGTTTTTTCTGTACCGTGTTCGACTCGGTGTCCGTGGGGAGCGCATTTTTAATACGTTCAAAGAGCTCTTCGAAAAGCCGTTCAGCCGACGTTAAATCAGCGTGCGATTCCTGGGCCGGTTCCGAGTCGTGGGCCTGGTCGGGGTCCGGCGTGACAGTGCTGAGTTCCGTGACCTTTTGCTGGGTAGTCCGAGCAGCAGAGGTTTTGGCCGCACGCTTGCGGGTGACAGCAAAAACCGTGTCAGCGGATGAATTCCAAACCAAGAACAATCGTGCCGTGACATACCCATTCGGAGGGGTGTTAACCACAAGGTTAACTGCGGGTACTACGTCCCCACGAACGGGCTCCATACCCGCTGTTTCTGGTAAATCAAGGCGGCGACTGAGGGCGTCGGCAACGACGTTCTGCTCGCCTGGGATGTGCACAACTTTATACACGTACTCGCTAAGCGTTTCCATCCAGCGTGCCTGTCGTCGGCTCAACCGGGGTTGGTTCTGCAACCAAGTTAGAGGCTCATGGTCGGTATGCAAAATCACCTCGGTGCCTTGCAGATAGCACCGCCATTGGCCAAAACAATACACTATGGCCAACATTTCCTGTTCCGTTGTGATGTAATTAACTTCGGCCTTAGACATTTTCCTAGCGCAAAAGGCGACAGGGTACAACCCTCCAGGTCCCGACACGGGAGTATGTCGCTGCAGGATGGCGCCTCCCACGGCATAAACTGATGCGTCCGTGAATACATGGAACGGCTGCGCAAAGTCTGGATGGTACATCATGGTCTGTTTGTTCAGCAAGCGTTTGAGGTGATCCCACGATATTTCACACTGGGGGTTCCAATCAGGGGGATCGTCCTGCATTTGTTCATACAAGGGACCCGCCACCTCAGCAAACTTAGGGATAAATCGTGCGAAAAAGGTCATAAAACCAATAAATGACCGCACTGCCTTAGAGATGGCAAGGCGCTCCGCTTTCCGATTGGACGCAGTGGTTGCTGCCAAGAGGTTCTGCACCGACTTAAGTGGGGGTTGCCATTCCACCAGGATGGCTACTTTCCTCGGGTCTGGTTTTACTCCAGCCCCATCTACCAGGAACCCTAGGTAAGTGAGCTGTGTTAAAGCAAACTGGCATTTTGGCAGTTGACAAAAGTAGGAAGACCCGCCGAGCGAGGTCAACACTGCATCCAAGTGCACAGCATGCCACTCAATGGTTGATGATTTGATCAGAACATCGTCCAGGTATACAAGGCAGTATCTGGCATGAATGTGAACAGACAAGGTTTGAGTCATCGCTTGCTGAAAAAGACCTGGTGCATTTGCCAAGCCCATGGGCATCACTTTCCATCTATACTGCCCCCACGGAGTAGGAAAGGCAGTGAGATCTCTAGAGGACAAAGCTAATGGTATCTGATAAAATCCCGACAGCAGATCCAACGCAGTGAAAAAATTTGCCCCTTTCATGGCATCCAGCAGGGCAACAATAGCTGGCAAAGGATTTTTATCCTTAATGGTGACCTTATTCAAAAACCTGAAGTCAACGCAAAACCTGATACCTCCATTAGGTTTGGGGACAAACAGCACCGACGAACTCCAGGGGGAATTCGAAGGTTCAATCCATCCTCGCTTAGCAAAATCCATAACTTTTTCCTCCAAAATTTTATGTTCCTCAGGTGTTAGCCTGAATTGCCTCCTGGCAATTGGCCTGGTTCCTGGTTCCAGGTTTATATGGCACTCTGCCCCCGTTGCCGTTACGCCCAGGGGTACATCCCCATTGAGCGCGTTGCCAGGGGCTGAATGTTTTTCAATCACTGCTTTGATGAGGGGATGGTCTTTCTCCGAGGGAGCGTCTGGATCCACCTCATTTGCCAGAAAGCAGGTGTAAGCAAGGAGGCCCGATTCCATGTCCTTTTTCAGCTTACGGTATTCTGACCAAGAATCTACCACCGAAAAAACGCGCGCGTCCCCATTGCGCTGCCGTCGCCGGACCCGTTTCCTATCGCGACGTTTGGTTGAGTTACCCACCAGGCACACATTGACCGAGTGCTTGCCGTGCCCATGGTCATCCTGATATGCCCGTTCACGGAATATCTCATTTTCTCCCAGCCCAAAAGAAAATCTGACCTTATCAGTGAGGAACTTGATTCCCCAGTTGTGTGACCTGAGCCACTCCTGGCCTAGCAACACTTGGTAGCAGGGTGAAAACTTTTTCACGACATGACAGTGTGCAACCATTTGTTTCTGTCCGACTTTCACAGTCAGATCCACTGTGCCCAGGGTGCGTGAATGACCTCCTATACCCTCCAACGGGATAGAATCCTCCTGATTATATGGAATGTCCAGTTCATGCAAGAAGCTAGCCGATACCAGAGAGACAGTAGAACCGGTGTCAAACAAAACTCGGGTCATAGCCCCATTTACCCTCACATCGTATGAAGCGTAATGAGCTGATGCATTGTTGGACACATGGTATTTTGGCGTCTTAAGGGAGAAACACACTTCCTTAGACTTAGGTTTCTTTTTGCAGGGCAACCAAGGTTTGAGAACATCAACTTTGCACAGTTTGCGAGGCCCCCGCAAGGTGACTTCATGCATAAAATATGGAAACTCATACAGGTGTCGAATGCAAGGGAGGATCTCCTCACAGATTTGGGTCACAACCAGGGTGATTTTCGCAGTTGGGTCGTTGAAATGCAACCATTCCTCTGTTTGCTTAGGCAAATGAAACTCTACACACCTTGCAACCAGTTCATGCGCGTCCTGTGGGATGTAGGTGTTGTACAATCCTGGTCCACGAGACTTGCTCCCGGGGGGCGTGCACCAAGGCCCCAGCCTGTGTGGCGCTTTTACCGGGATCTGTGGAGGGGGGATGCCAGTCACAACCCGGGGCTCAGTGGGTTGGACTCTGATGGACGGCTTGGAGGCGGTGGGGAGGGTGTCAGCAACGCGCCGCAGCGCCTTGTCGACCTGCCGGCTCAACGCCAGAGAGGACGGCCCACCTGAAGCAGATTCCGTCATGTCCGGTAGTTCTCCCTCGTCCGAGCGAGCAGTATCCGGGACCGTGTTGAGATCGAAGATATCGCCTGTCTTGGGCATTTCGCCCGGTGGCAGCCGAATGGACTTGTTCTGCCCCACCTCGCGTTGATCCGGCGTAGTAACACCCCGCTTGCCCTTAGGGGCGGCCGCCGGGCCCTGGGCGTTAGTTGCCGCCGCGCCACGGATTGCGTCCAGCTCTGCGCGTTCCTGAAGTTCCGCGGCTTGCAGCTGCTGCTGCAGCTCCTCAACCGTCTCGCGCGGAGCGGTCGCCGTCTTGTGCATTGCCTCCAGACATTCGTTCGACGGAGCGGGGGCGTTTGGATCCCGGACATGCAGGGAAGCGTCCGCACTCAGTGGGACCACCTTGCGGACAGCCCCGGGCTCCCGGCGTGATACTGAGCCTACCGTCCGGTCCTCGGGCGGCCCGCTGGGTCCTGGACGACCCTCAAGCGGTGTCCCAGGGGGCGCGTTCTCATTGGCGCGTGGAGCGTGTGACTGAGCTCCTTCAAACGAAATGCTTGCTGCCCGAGCAGTCGGTGCAGCGGGTGCCTGCAGCCAAGGCGGGCAGATCCCTTCCGCGTTTTCCGGGGCGGAGAGGGCCGGCGCGCAATCCATGTGCGCGGGTCCAGCGGCGACTGCGGCCGACTGAAGGTCGATGACTGCGGGGTGGCCAGCGTCGATCGCTGTCGGCGTCAACACCGGGGGAACCACGTTAGCCTGCGGCGCCAAGGCCATGGCTGCCGGCGGGATGGGGCTGGGTGTGACCGTCAAAACCAGGGGTCGGTTGCTTTCTGCCATCATACGCTGCCCCTGGCGCTGGAGGTGTGCCACCTGGCGTTCGTCCTGCGGCGACAGCGAATCTGACTTGGGGGATCCCTCAAGGGACACAAGATCATATGTGCTGTAATCATGAGCACTAGGGCCGTCGCCCTGTGATCCAGGCAATTCCGATGTGCAGTTCAGAACTACACCAGCCACCGCTGAATCAAGCGCTGCCTGGCACGCGGGAGCAGTAGCGGGTGGCTGTGCGCATTCTCATGCGCCTTTCCCCGCCTTAGCGACTGCAGCCATGTATGGGGGGTTGTCACCTACCTGCGCAACCGGCGGCGGGTTCGGGTACTCCTTGTACTGCAGCGGCGGGGTGCATATCCAGCCTTTCACCGCGTCCGGGACCGTGGTAAACTTGCGGCAGTGGATGCGCCAGTTCCGGCGGAAGTCCAGGCACTGCGCGACGACCCCGTGCTTCTTATCCTTAAGCAAGTCGCACGCCTCCGTGTAGTGGTGACGGGGCGTTTGACAGACGGGGCAGTTCCCGATCAACGTAGAGGCCAGGCAGTTGTTCAGCGAGCGATCCTTGACGCCGGCCGCCGCGCAGAGGGTATCCCAACGGGCCATCTCGGGTGCGTTGGCCTCCATTTGGTAAAACTCATCATTGGTCCACTTGCGGGCGTGGTTATCGGAGAAGAACTCGTAGCCGTCCTTCTTGTAGGTCTCCCGCGGACCCTGCTTGTACTTGCCTCCTCGGCCGCCTCCTCGGCCCCCCTGGTCACCACGACCTCCTCGGCCACCACGGCCGCCCTTCCGGGTGTCCCTCCGGGATTCCTCTCCCGTCGGGTCATCTCCATGCGTATTCTGTGCAGGAGCTCCGAGGCCTCCGACGCCGTGGGCGCCGGGGCGGGCTGCAGGGAAAGCCGGCGGTAAAGCAGTGCGGCGTGCTTTTGGATGGGCCGCAAGAGCCTGTTCCAGCTTCCGCCTCCGGTTCAAGGTATCAGTCACGGCAAACGTGGCGTCATTCCCATCAGTCATGGAAGATTCAGGATCGGCACCGTCAGCATGTTCAGACGCGTCACCGAAGGAAAAGAAGACCTGGGCGGCTCTGGCCCCGTCTGGGCCCAACATCGCGGGTTGAATCACATGGTACATCTTGTGAGCTGCCCGCAAACACTCGTACGCGTCAGAAAGGAAATCCTGGTACAGGGCGTGCGACTCGGACTCGCTTTTACCCGCGTGCCGGTCGGGGTCCAAGAATTTGACAAATTTTGACGTACTGTCGTATTGGTACTGGGCCCAAGCCCGGTGGAACGAAGTAACCAGTTTCGTCCCACCCGCCTTGTTCATCCGAACAAGCATGCTGTATACGGTTTGTGTGGCTTCACGCATTGTACACGGCGGTTGTTCCGGCGTCTGACGCTTGGGGAACAGCCTCAAGAACAGTTCGCGCAGCGCGGTGATCACACAATCGCAGTCCTCATGGTCAGGGCACCCCCTGGAGCACATGTGGGTCAACATGACCCACGCATTCTTGCGCATGCAATCCTCGGAAAACAGCCTAGAGCGAGCATGTGCAAAGAAATCGGAGAGCAGGACCTGACGACCTGTTTTCAGGAGGTCATCAATCTTGGCCTGCCATCCCACCATGACAACATGGTCATTCTTAAGATGGTTTGTGACGTGCCGAATGATGTCTAGGTCAAACATGCTGTATTGGTCCAACAGGGAAGTGAGCTTGTCAAACCACTCTTCCCATTCCACTTGCAAAGCATCCAAGTTGGGCATGTGATAGGCCGACTTGGAATAACCCCTCTCAGCACGCAACAGTTTGATTCCCTCCCCCCTAGAACGCTTTTCATTCGCACCCACAGCAGCCAGGGCTCCAGCGTATCCGGTAGAGAAGGAGGTTTTGGCGAGGTAGGCCCCTAGGTACGCCGTCAGGTTGGTGATATCGGGGAGCAGGTAGCCTGCCGCCTCAGGCGGCTCCACGCCAGCATCCGTCATCGTCGGTACCAGGCACATGATGGCGATGCGGAGGATGAAGATGAGCTTGATTGCCTTCGACCGGATCCTCCAGAGGTTGAACAGCCCCCCGTGGGCATCAGTGCGGGGGACGGCCTGGGCCTGCGCCTGCTGGATGCGGTCCAACCGGCTGGCGAGGCCGGATTCCGTGCCTTCAACGGCGGATTGATCGTCGTTGGCCGTCCGTAAGGCTCGCCCGGCCTTAATGGGCAAACCCAGTCCGTTGTGGGTCAGGGAGGTGAAGAGCGCGTAGGCCAATTGCGCCGCGGTCTGACCGCACAGGTCCCAGATCAAAGCCGTCTGCGGGGTAACCAGAACCGCAACGGAGGGAGGGAGGTAACCTAGCGAACCAGGGATAACGGGGGCGGTGGCCGCCTCCTCATTGGCGGGCCAAGTCCAGTTCCTCAACCGTTTGGACAGCGCCCGGGAGCAGACTTCGCTGACCGTCAGCGTGGAGGTGGGGTCGTGGTGTCTGTACAACCCAGCAAACAGCGGGGCCCACCGGAGGTCGCTGCAGTTGTCTCGCATCATCGACTGTGTGAGGCGGAGCACGGGGTTGATCTTATCCCAAAGCTGCTGGTCTGAAACGTCGGGCGCCTCCAGCTTGGCTACCAGGTAGCGTAAGTAAAAACCCAGGGCCCCCAGGGAGTGATGGACAGCCCACACCAGGAGCGTGATCTCCTTGATAATCTCAGAAACGCTGGGCTCTGCGCAGAGCTCCGTAAACCGGGGAGCCAGGTTCTGGCCCGCGGCCGTAGCCGCCAGATCGGGAATCGGCGATTCGCCGAGTTCGTCCTCCAATTCTTGGACGGACGCGACTGGCATATCCGTCGCCAGTAACATCGTCGTGAGTGCTTCCTCGTCCAGGGAAGCCATCTTCTTGGGAGCGTCGCTCGGGTGACCGGGAGCCGCGCTCGGTGATAATTCAAACGCAGGTCGCAAGACCAGCCGTCTGGAGTTCGTGACCCGAGAACTGAAACTGTAGCCGCTTGGTCGTAGGATATATACTCTCCGAGCCCCTTGAAGGAAAGATCCCCGTGGCGGAGCCAAATGTAACGGTACCGGGGTTTTGGCCCGGCTAACGTAAAGGGTTTGAAGAGAAGCCCAGAATGATTCCAACTCACAGGTTTTATACTCGCCCCAACGCGAGCACTCT
>JAYMFU010076083.1:0-10795 GCA_036784835.1 Phaeophila floridearum
TGCACAGCATATGCTGTCGTGCACTCGAGCCAGTTGTTTCATCAGGTCAGTACACGTGTACACGTCTTGCTGATGAGTATTTCATGCGTACTGCTCTCATGAGCAGATCAACGGCCTGCTTGGCCTTGTCTCCCTGAACTGAATGATGTTAGTTGGACTTGTAGTATTTGTCTGAACCTTGGTCAGATGGGGGTACCAGGTTGCACAGTGGGCAGCGTAACATGTACATTTAAATGACAAGCAACCGCAGGATGAGTTGGTGTTAGTTTTGACCGGGGGCATACCGCCAAAGATGTGCGTGAACAAATGCAAGAGTCTGTGTCCTCATGTAGCTGCATTCCTGGTTGTTGTGTGCCACAATGCACGGGGCGGAAAGAACACTGCGCTGCTGAGTTGCACCTGTGTCGATGTACTTGCTACAACACTGCGCTTCTCCTTCCCACGGTGTGCATTTCCTATGTTGACATGTAATTTCTTGGTATGGGTCTCTCACACGCCTTTAAAGCAGGGCAGAGTGTTCGGATCCTAGACTGCGATGACCCACCCATTTGTCAGTGCATCAAGTTTTTGCACATTGAATCAGCGGACACTGGTAGTCGAGTTGAGCGGTACAACGGTATGCCTTGATGCAGTATAATGCTAGCGTGCGGCAGCGTTACAATGTATGCTTAGATGCAGTATAATGCTAGCAAGCCGCCGGGCTTCAATTCCAGTATTGCTTTTTCACTTCGTCCATCCTGCACACCATTTCCTTGTAGTATTCAGACTCTCGTGGGCCTTGCGAGTTTTCTGGGCGCCTACTGACGGAGCTGTTGTTCTGCTCTGTGTGCTTCTGGATTTGGTCGTGTTTGCTGCTCTGGTCGCCGGTTGCTCTTGGCTACGTTGTCTTTCTTTTCCTTTTTGTTGGCTGCGTTGCCTTTCTTTTCCGTTTTGTAGTGCAACGTTGTCACAAAGTTTGTGCTGGATGATATGGTGCCCTCGGCGGAGCTCGACTGAAGTGTCGGTTGGCTGCGAGAGACGTCTTACAATCCGCCTGGCATAGAGCCAAAAATTTGTGTATGACGTTTCTACGGCATTTGAACATGGTGCAGACAACTGAGACTGGCGGGTTTGGCGGCCAGGCATTGCTATACTGCTATCGTTTCAAGGCAGTAAGCCTTGGCAACAGCGAAAGCACCACGATGCACGACGAATACTAGTACGACGTTTTTGGCCAGAGGCGCACTTGTACAACGTATAGGACGCTGCGGGGGGCAGGTCTTCCAAGTCTGCTTTTGTGGTGGCCGCCCAAGCTGAGCTGGCTGTGGCCCTGCAGCGGGGGAACGCGGAGGTGTTCCGGAAGTATAGTTTTAAGTTCGCCAAGGTTTCTGGACATAACTTTGTGCCTGGCGATGGGGTTCGAACCGGAAGGAATTCCTTCCGCCCTTCTAGGCTAGGCTAGTGGCTTACGCTGGCTGCCCTTATGGCGATGGTCTTGCTAGCATCCTGTTCCTAACCTCGCTTGCTGCGCTGTTCTCCTGTTGCCTTTGCTGCTTCTTCACTTGCCGGTTGTAGGCCTCAGCGGATTCCTGTTTGCCTTTCTGTATGACGTGTACGACTAGTACTGTACGACGCGCCATTCATGTACGTCGTCCCAGCCCTGTATTATATGTGACAACTGTCAAGTTTGCGAGTAGTTACTATTCGCATGTTCAACCTGCGAATAGTACTACTCGCACATTCGTCACGGCCCCGCAGGGGCTTGTGTGCCTGCCTTTGTCAAGGCAGCAGCGCGTTGTGTTCAGCGCCACGCAGATACCATAACTTTCAAATTCCAAGCACCGTAGTTCGTATTGCGAACAGGCAATGAGAACTGCCATTCTGCTGTTATAATCACGCAAGGCACTCTCCTGACGAATGGGCGAGAGTTGAACCGAAGCTGGGCCCGGACGCGTCGGGCTGTTCATGGCGGCGCGTTGCCGTGTTCCGCTGACTCTTCGGAGGGCTGCCGCTGTCAGCTTCGCCGGTCTGACTGAGCACCGTCTGCTGCTTGCGCACGTCCTGCCTTTCGCTGCGTTGTCCGGTGCATTCCGCTTGGTCTGTCATGGTCGCCTCAGAGTGGGAAGCAAGCCATGACGCTGCATGAGTCAGCAGGCGTCATGAGTCATGGCGTCAATGGCCTCGTAGTAAACGTCGAACGAATTGCACAGTGCGTGTGTCGACTGAACTGCACACGCAACTGTCGCAGATGACCTCTCCTGAGGATAACCCCGTAACCCCTGCATCGTGCTCCGGATGCCTGATCAAGACGCGGGCCCGGGGGTTCCCAGCGATAATCAGTTCATAAACCGAAAACAGCTTGAAATTTAGACCCCCCGGACTCGTCTGAGTCCCTGCTGGTTTCCTGCGTATCCAGATCGTTCCCGGGCGTGCGGTTGTGCGATGGCCAAAGATGATCGACGACCCACTTGTTGTCTATGGAACACCGCGTCGCATTGGAGCGCACTCACGGTACCCTCGGCCAGTGCGGTCTACTGCTTGGCCAGTGCGGCCAATTGGAGGTCTCGTACTTGCCGCCATTTCTGATGGTTGGCGTGCGGGATGTCTGGTGTGCGCTGTGTCGCGCTGCAACAATCACGATCGTTTTGTGGATATGTATTGGAGATTATATTCAATACATTATCCACGACTCTGTCGATACGATGTCGATACACGGGGACAGCAACGGATCGCCCTAGCGATTCTTTCGTTTAAAGGAATAATCGACACCGCCTTGCAAGGACGCGAGTGCGAGCTTGCAACGACCTGGAACGCCATGGCGCTCCAGCTCGCGTCGAACCGCCGATCGATCAGCGATTCCAAACCGATACAACAGCTGACCTGTGCAAGGCCATTGATCACACATTAGTAACACTCTCATCAAGCTCATCGGGAGTACCCAAAAACCGAGCACGTTTTTGCGAAAGCTCTGGAGTGCACGTTTTGTGGTTTCAGCTCGCGCTCAAGGTGGTATGCGTTGCGATCACATGTGTACTGCAGCTCCACAGCATCATTGTGTGTCTCTATGCTGGGTGCTAGGGCATACTGAACCCCCATGGGCGCATTTCGAAACAGAAATCAAACGCACGCAAAAACAACTTTGGAACCCGTATCAACGCCGAGTTTCACATTCTCATTGGTTGCGTAGAGTCTGGGGACTTGCGTGGTGTCAAGCCCAGGATGACCTTGCGATGGCCTTGCGCGCGTCACGCTCCGCAGCCGCCCCATAGTAGTAGTGCCCCATACTCCAGAGTAACCTTCTTGCGGAAGGCCGACGCCAAGGGGTGCGTGACAGAGACGTGTAGCGTCAGCACGTCGTCCAAATCCCCCAGGATATCCACCATGTTCCCCAGTTTCAGGCGCCTGATTGCGATCGCCCCTGGCCTGCACATCGTGTGCACGGACGGCTCCACCGAAGTGGCAAGACCAGCAAGTCGTAGACACTGTCACCAAGCTTGTACATAAGCGAAAGACAGGCAAGGACACGGCCATCAGCGACTGCAGGGAAGCACAGAAATAGTAGCCAACAACTCAGTGCAGCTGCATGGCCCAGCAATGTAAAAAGAATCAGGAGCTAGCTGGCACAAGGGGGAAACAGGCCAGCAGACGCTTCAATCGAGCTCCGCCGAGGGCACCATACCGCCCGGCACGAACACGCAGCACGCCACATTCGCGTAGTTAAATGCGAGCATGCGGAGGACCTGCCCCTGTTGCTGTAATGAAGCTGCGCTGATAGTGGAGCCAAGGCCCCTTGCACAAATGCCAACTACGCCGCCTTGCCGCTGACAGCCACCACATCCCCCAGCTTGGACATCAGCGCCATGGCCGGCTTGCCCATACTGTCCATGCCTTGTGGGACAGGGGCACGAACTCCTCCGCAAACCCTCTCTTGCTTTTCTTGCGCCGCTTCTCGCGGTCGCACTCGTAGGCACGGCACCATCGGCAGGCGCACACTTGCATAGGAACGATGGCGACACGTCAGATCGGCCAGATACGGCATGCGCCACACAGACGCTGCTGGCTGGAGGGGCCTGAAGGACACCAAGGATGTTGCCACGGGCAACAGGGTGCACCATGCGCACACCAGGGAGGCGGAGGAGGTGGAGGGGCGGCTGCAGAGACGAGCAAAAGCTCGCGTGTTGCAGGATCCAGCGCCAAGCTGTGTACAAGCATGCGCTGCGCTGCATTCTTGCCTGTCTTTCGCTTTTCTACAACAAGGTCGTGGCGCTCGAGTATCCAGTCCGTGAGTGTGTTGCAGCCATCGTGTGACACACTCGATCGTCCCCACAGTCCCCGGTGTTCGTCGATTCCCCAATTCCACAGTCCCCGGTGTTTGTCGATTCCCCCGGTGATCATCCCCACAGTCCCCGGTGTTCGTCGACAAACACCGACTAGTGTGTTGCAGTACTGGCGTGTGATGGTTCCATCTAGACTGCCTGCCCCTGCCGTTTCAAGTCCCGTTGCCGGTCCTGCCCAGCCGCCTGGCAGCAGGGCCCTGCCCCCGTGCCCACTATGCTTTGACGCGTTCCCTGGGTTCCACGCGCCTTCCCCAGCTCCCGGACCCATGTGATCCAGCGACCCCCCAACCTTCGACTCGGTAGCCGCACTGACTCCCGCCTCGTCCCCAACTAGGCCCAACAAGCGCAAGCACGTCCCCAGTCTGCTCTTGCAGACCGTGCAGCCGCCCCCGAATGGACTGCACGTGACCACCTCAGCATCCGCCCTCTCCGCCACCTCCCCTTGCTCCTATGCGCGTGCTGCCACTGCGTCCGCCCCTGCTTCAGCCGCGGCCTTCCCCATCCCCCTCGGCCCCGCCCCAGGGCGCCCCATCGTCAGCCCACCCGGCAGCACCCGGTGGGCCTCCACCCGCCTTGCCACATGCACTGCCGCTCCCGTCCCAACCCCAAGTGCTTATTTTGCTGTGGTGCGTGTAGCGCTCACCGACGCTTGCCGGCCGCCCCACCATGCATCGAGCGCCAACTCCCCTCCTGCCCGTCCCTCGCCTGCCCGGTCCATCGGCCGCCCTGCCGTTGTCACCCGCGCTGTGGCCAAAGCTGCTGCGTGTGCTACTCCAAGGCCCCGGACATGACTGTTCCCCGTCTGGCTCTCGCTTCTCACCGCTTGGGCACGAGCTGCCTGACGACACTGCCGACAGCGCCCGGTCTGTGTCTGATACCTCGGCGGCCATGCCGAGTCTGTGTCCGGTACATCGGCAGCCACCCGACTACGTACCCTCCACCGCCAACGTCCAGCACACCTGCCCCTTCGACAAATGCCCCAACTTGCGTTTCAACGCGCCTGTGTCAATGCAACTACTACAAGTGCCCTGTCCCTCCGCCATCATCAGCCAGTGCTCTCGGTCCCTCTGTTACTTTACCAGCCAGCCTTCATGGCGTGCTGCCCCCGGCGCGTGCCCCCGATCGCACACCCGGGGCGGGAATACTTGCGAACCCAGCACGTCCCCCTTGGGCAGGTCCCAGATGGAGGCAGCCGCAGCCTTGAGAGCCCAGTGCAGCTGCTCAAGGACTGGGAGAGCGTAGTTGGCGAGGAGATTACTAGCCAGGCTAGTACAAGCATATTGCGGGGATCATGGATCTTTTCTACCAACGTGTCATGGGTATGGGGGTGGTGCTTGGTCAAGAACTTGCCACAGGCAAGGCGCGTGGAACTGAGCGTGTGGCTGAATGGTGAGGCGCAGGCAGAAGCGGCTCGTCGAGCACAAGACAGGGTCCGGCATGGCGAGGGCAGGGAACATAGGAGAGCAGCTAGCCAAGAGGAACCCGCCTAGTTCATCACGTTCCAGAGGCAGATGCAGTAGGAGGCTGCATCGCTGTCGACGAGGCCACCCATATCGCCACTCCGCAGCCTGCGCCGACTCCCACACCACATAGGTCGTGTGGCTCAGGTCCTGCAAGAGGTCAGCAGCCGCGGCCAAGGCCATGCGGTCCATGCCCAGGCGGAGGGCTTCACTAGTGGACATGCGGACAGAACTGTGGTAGTTACAGAAAGGGAAAGAGCAGAAAGCACAAGGCCTACGAGCGGCAAGCATGGGAACTAAAGGCAACCGGAGGAGAAACAGCGAGACAGCAGAGGCTGGCTAGGCCACAGTCCTAGAGAAATCTGCCGGTACACTGGAGGATGCGGTGCCAGGGGTGCACGAGAAAGTCATGTCGGAGGAGGATCTGATCGTTGAGCTGGGGCAGCCCATTATGTGTTGCAGCGTGAGATTCTTGACACAGAGGCACTTGGCGTCGACGCTGGTGGTGGGCAGGACGGACAGACCGAGGCGGAAGCGGACGGCGGACTGGAACACGGGATCCGCCATGGTGGCACAGTGGACGGTGGGCAGCGTGGCGACCCACGCGGAGCCGGGCACACAGGTGCATGAGTACACGCGTGCCTGGTGCTGCAGAGGAGGCTTCTGTTCCTTGCCCTAGGCGACCAGGCCCAGGAGGGCAGCGCCGGCACAGTCGTCCACCTCCCGTGAAACCCGAAACTGTGCCTCCTCCCCGATGTCCTTCCGGACTGCTGTTGTAAAGTCCTCCGGGAGCACACAGGAATGCCCCGTGGCGCCATGTACATGCGCCTAGGTGGCGAGGACCGGGGCGCACGCGTGCGTGTCGAGGAGCTGGAACCGGGCGTGGCCACCGGCGAAGGCGTCGACGGCCAGCGCGGCGGCAGCGCAGTCAACGGAGTGGCGTCGGTTCTTTGACGGGGCGACGTAGTCCATGCCACCGTGACTGTACGGGAGGAAGACCTGCACGTCGGTAACGGTGTCAAGGCCCGCAAGTAGCCCCCAGAGGTTGACGAGCGCAGCACGGATGGCGTGACGCAGGTCCGGAACGGCGTTGAGCACCTCGTCCACAGGGAGGGTGCGGGGCACATGCGCCAGCATGTGCCGCAGGGAGCCAGCCAGGATGAGGTGCTTGTCGTGCAAGGAAAGCAGCAAAGAGGCGAGACGGGCGACCCGAGCTGTGGCATTGTCAGCAACGCTTCAGACACAGTCACGCACGAAGTCGGGCGGGCCAATGGGCGTGCCGGGGTACCAGGTGGCGTGCTGGTGGCGATCTCGGAGGCGGCGTGGGCAACGTTGGCACTTGGGCTGTACAGGTCAGACTTGTCCGGCTGGGCGGTGAAGCTGCGCCGGCGTCAGCGAGTGTGCGGAAGGCCGCCAGTAGCTCGGCGGGGGGACGTCATCAGCGTAGGCAATGACCGCGACGTCTGGGTGCTCCTCCGTGACGCAGCGGAGCGCTGGCCGTAGGGCGAGCGCCAACCGAAGGGGCCAGCACGGGTCGCCCTGGCGGACCCCCGTGCGGGGCCATAGGGGAGGGGAACCAGCAACGCCATGGGCCAGTAGGTCGAAGTGCTGGTCGTACGACCAGACTGCGAAGGGCAGGATCCCCGGCGCGGCGTCTGCAACAGCCGCTAGGACAGCGGACCTGGTGGTAGTTACTTCGACACGGGTGCAAGACAGAGTTGTAGGCCAGTGGCACCCGCTGCAAAACCATAGGCACCACCGAGCGCAGAGGCGGATGATCTGCAGAGACAGCGTTGTGCGCAAGGGCAGCATCAGGAACAGAGGCAGCACGCCCTTTCCAGCGGTGGTATCCCATACCAGAGTGGCGAATGGGCAGGAACAACTCGACCTGGCGCACCCCCTTTGGCAGGTCAGAGATGGCCATGACATCTTGGCGCACAAAGGCATGGAGCAAGTCAAAGGCAGGCATGGCTGTAGCTGCATCAAGTCGGGCATGGATCTGTTTTCGTGGTGGTATTCATGTTGTTGTGGTGGCTTCCGACCTGCCTTGGAGATTATTAATGCATCAGGGCACTAGATCTACTACCTAGACTAGGATGCGCTTGTTGGCGCACTGCCTTGCTACACTAATATACCTGCTTGACGTGCTCCTGCTTGGCTTGTTGACTGACTCTCGCTTTGTTTTGTTGTGCGTCCGTGTTGATGTAACTACTACGGTGCTGTGCCGTGGCGTTCGTGGCGGCCACCAGTGCATGGCCCACGGCATTGTAGCTGCCCTGAGTTTGGACCCGCAGACCGCAAAGCTCAAGGTCGACTGGCGCAATGCCTTCAACACCATCACCAGATCCGCTCACATGGCCGCTGTTGCAAGCGAAACGACGGGGCTCCTGCCCTTTGCAGTCTGGTCGCATGGCCACCACTCCGACCTGCTCGTCCAGGGCGCCGCTGGTTCCCCTCCCCCCCGATCCCGCACTTGGGTCCGCCGGGACAACCCCTCTTGCCTTGCAGCAAGCCCTCCGCCGCGTCGCCGAGGAGCACCCGGACATTGCCGTCGTTGCATACGCACATGACGTCTACCTGGTTGGGCCCCCTGCTGAGCTGCCAGCGACCTTCCGCACCCTCGCTGACGCTGGCGCTGCCACCGGCCTCACTGCCCGGCCGGACAAGTCTGAGCTGTACAGCCCCAGCGCCAACGTTGCCGCCGATGTTCCTCCCACGTAGGCACTAGGGCATGGACTACGTCGCCCTGTCGGAGACCTGCTGCCACCCCACCTATTGCTTTACTGCCGCGCTGGCCAGCGACGCCTTCGCCGGTGGCCACGCCCGCTTCCAGCTCCTGGACCCGTGTGCGTCTGCCCCGGTCCTCGCCGCTTGGGCGCACGTGAATGGCATCGCGGGGCATTCTTGTGCGCTCCCGGAGGGCTTTGCGAGAGCAGTCCGGAAGGACGTCGCAGAGGAGGCGCAGTTCCGGGTGTTGTGAGAGGTACCGGTCGATGACCGTGCCGGTGCTGTCCCCCTGGGTCTGGTCGCAGAGTGCAAGAAGCAGGAGCCTGCCCTACAGCATTAGGCACGTGCGCTCCGGTGCCTGTGTGCCCGGCTCCGCATGGATCGCCAAGCTGCCCACTTTTCACACTTTCACAATGGCAGATCGAGTGTGCCAGTCTGCCGTCTGCTTCCGCCTGGGTCTGTCCGTCCTGCCCGCCGCCAGCGCCACCAAGTGTCTCTGTGACCTCACGTCGCCGCACATGACTGCCTGCCCCTCAACAACCGGATCTGCCTTCGACACTGCTTCCTCGCGCACGCCTGGCGTCGCATCCTCCAGCGTGCTTGCATCGTCTCGCGGATCGAGTCACTGCTCCACCTGCTCTGCAGGCCGACACGTGCGGAGACGTCATGGCTATCCTCCGCGCCATCACCGCCCTCGATGTGCCCGTCACGCACCCCGCCTGTGCCAGCACAAACGAGTCCAGCCTCAACCACCTCACCCACACCGCGTGAGGACGGCTATGCAGCTCCTCGTCGGGGTAAGCAGAAGCGGAGAAAGTACGCCAGCAACCACTTCCGCGATCAGTTTATCCCGCTGTCGCACGAGACCTAGGACCGGTTGGGCTTCCATGAAGACTGACATGGCTTTGCTCTCTGACCGTGGGGACATCGCGGCGGCCGCTGGCAGGTCCACTAAGTCGACCTTCATCATTGTCGCCCACGCTGAGTTGTCTGCAGCCAATCAGCTTGGCAGTGAGGAGTGTGTAAAGCTTCCACTGTGCCAAGGTGTCTGGACGCAGCCCCCGCCGGCCCCGCCGGCCCTGCCGTGTTACGGGTTCTGTGTGAATCACAGCACACGGTATATTTCAACGCGTGGTAAGGCCGTTAATATACGCTCGTGATGCGGACCTCGTCACCTCGTGATTCATCCTTTGCCACTCACGTAACAAATGCGTTGGGGCGGGTAGTTCCGCCGCCGCGTGTCGATCTGTGGGCGTGGTTCATGTGCGGGGTGTGGTGAGGTGGGTACGTGCGGGTGTCGGTCGGCTGGATGGCAACGCGCCGTGGTCCGTCGGCAGGCGGACGGATAGCACGCACCGATAGAATGTACAGTCGGCTGTGGTGGTCTGCTTGGATAGAGGTCGTAGCGGCTGGCACGCATGTCCGGATGTCGCGCTGGCATCGTGTGCGGCAACGGCGACGTTTCCGGGCCGTCCAGCGTCATGGATCCGGTAGTCGGTCGTGCGTCACAGTAGAGATGGACAGTCGGGATCGCCCCCGTCGGTATGGAACGTGTGGGGGCGGCATGGCACGTTGGGGCGCTGTTTGCCGGACGCATGCGGTGGGTGGACGTGGTGAGGGCAGCGCATGCTGGGCCGGCCATCCGGCGAGGTGTCGTGAGGTACCGGCGATAGGGTTCGGCAGGCGTGGAGTGCGCAAACCACACTCGCAAGCCACACTGCCAGGAGTTTGTGTCTGTGCCTTGCGGTGGACAGGCGGGCGGGAGTGCGTTGGGGCGTGTAGGTCCGCCGTTGCGTGTGGATGCGTGGGCGTGGTTCATCTGCGGGGTGTGGTCAGACGGGTACGTGCGGCCGTTGGTCGTGCGGACGGGAACGCGCGGTGGTCCGCCGGCGGGCGTGGTCTGCACGGATAGAATGCACAGTTGGCTTTGGTGGTCTGCTTGGATAGAGGTCGTAACGGCTGGCATGCAAGTGCGGATGTCGCGCTGGCGTCGCGTGCCACGGCGTGTCCGGGCGGTCCAGCGTCATGATTCCGGTAGTACCTCGTGCGTCATGATAGGGATGGACAGTCGGCATAGCTGCCGTGGGTATGGAACGTTTGGGGGCGGCATGGAACGTGACGATGCCGTTCGCCGGACGCATAGGGTGGGTGAACGTTGTGTGGGCAGCGTTGTCGGACCAGCCCTACGTCGGGGTGTTGTAAGGCTCCGGCGATAGGGTTCGTCCGACGTGGAGTGCGTAAAGGTCAATAGTTCGCATTATGGCGGTGTATAGAACAGTGCGGATGGGGTCG
>JAYMFU010076194.1:0-10785 GCA_036784835.1 Phaeophila floridearum
GGCAAACCTAAGGTCCAAGGCGCAGAGACGCCTACGTCGAACGGTGACGCATGCACACAGGGCGGCGTGCGACACGCCGCGTCGCTGTCCAAACAGCGGACACAGTCAGATGAGCACACCGAGGGCCGCGCGGGTAGGGAGGCCTACACGGGTGTCTCCGCGCACACGTCTGTGGGCGCCTCTGCGGGGCACGCTCCAGGCCAGGCGGCGGGGGAGGCCGCGCGTGCTGGCTGCGCAACCTGTGCGGGGCGCGAGGCGCATGACGCTGGGGATGACTCAGCACACGATGACTCAACTTGGTGCGGCGTAGGCGGCCGGGACGCAGCGGATGACGCGATGGTGGACGGGGAAGGCGCGGCGGTATCGACCGCGTTGGTTAGCGTGAAGCGTGTGGTGAGGAGATGCGGGAGGACCGCTTGGAAATGTCGGTCGCCATCGTAGAAGATGGCGAGCGGCCTGGCGGACTCGGCACCCGCCGTGAATGCGCCGGTGCCTCAGGAGCGGTCGCGCCCCCACCAGATAAGGAAGAAAACGCTGACCTGTGCGGACAGGGCGCGCGAAGCAGCGGAGGCAAGCCAGCGCGCGTCGAACCAGAGGCCGGTGCCGCCGACGGGCTGGGCGTAGTGATCGAGGAGGGAGGACAGGAGGTCTTCGAAGGAGTGGCCCGCGGCCCAGGTGGCGAGACCATCCGTGGTGAGGGCCTTCAGGCCGTGGTACGCGCGCAGGACGTGCTTGCGCTCCAGGTCGATTTCCGGCAGAGCGTGCGCGCGCGCGAGATCGGCACGGGTCTGAGCCACCAAGGCCACACTGGCAGCGAGGTGGAAGGTGCGGAGCGTGCTGTCACGGTCGGCGGCATTGGCGTACTCAGCGCTCCGCAGACGGCGCCATTCGCGCTGCAGTTCGCGAGCCCGTGGCGTGAGGAGAGCTTCGCCACCCGGGGAGGCCAGAGAACGTGAGAAGCAGTGTGTTTTTGGCATCTGGGCGCATATAAAATAATTCGCGTCTGAACTCAGCCTTAAAAATAATTATTGGGGGCTTGGAAAGCGCTTATTCAATTAACTCTGCCGGGACCCCAGATGCTAACGAGCACCTCGAAACTATTGGACTCGCAGCCTGGCGCTTCATGTCAATTTGGCTGTAGCTACGAAGGGTGCCACTATTCACAGAGCGTTGGGCTGTGTTCATTGCGTAGCAAAATGAGTGGACCCGGGCATGCATACATATTATAGGGATATTCTGTATTTGTATATAATACAGATGTACACAGACAACAAAGGGCAAGGCAGCATCGCCAAGAAAGCGCGAAGCAGAAGGCCACAGGCAATCAGGCACGCGAAGCAAACGCACAAATGGCGCAGCAAACACCAAGCCAGAACAGCACAGCACACAGCAAACACAGCGAGCACACAGCCAAAACACAGGCGAGCCACGACACTGAATCAGCCCGCGAGCGAGGCATGCTCATCGCTCGGCCAGAAGGCCCCCCCGGCCACGCACGCGAAGTTGAAGCCCAACTGCGCGAAGCAGCGCGCATTGCCCTTGCAGAGCGCCACCGACAGCTCCTGGTACGCCGAGGCCACGAATGCGGACTTCGAGAAGGCACCAGAAGCGGCAGCGAGCTCCGCGAGCTCGTTCACCAGGGCCGCAGCCGCCTTCCCCAGGCGCCCGTACGTCTCGTGGGCGAGGGGCACGAAATCGAAGCCCCGCGTGGCCCCCGTGGCCCCCGTGGGGTGTATTATGATATATAATACATATCATATGTTTTGTCTATGTATATTATGGAATATCACGTGGTAAGTGAGACCTGCGCCAGATCGGATGCTTATTACTTAGCACCACAGAAATATTTGATGGGTTGACCAGGATGCGTTTAAGGGAAACTTCGGTCTGCGAAAAAAAAGCGCACGGGTATGTTGCGTGCAGCAACCCCGTGCTCCCGCTGCAGCAGTTTTGCTCGCCCCGCTGCAATTCTGCGTGGGCGTGCGCGGGGGCAGCCAGTGCATGGGGCACGCCGTCGCAGCAGCCCTCCGCCAGGACCCCAGTTCCGCGGCACTCAAGGTCGACTGGCGGAACGCGTTCAACACCGTCATGCGGGGGGCTGTGCTTCAAGCCGTCGCACGTGACGCCCCCGGCATGCTGCCCTTCGCGTCATGGTTGTATCGTCACCACTCTGACCTCCATGTCCAGGGAGTTGCGGGCGGCCCCTTGCGCTCCTGCACGGGCGTCCGGCATGGGGACCCCTGTGGGTCCCTCTTCTTCGCCCTCGCCTTGCAGCCGGCCCTGCGTTGCACAGCGGACGCCCACCCCGACGTCGCCGTCGTCACCTTCGCCGGTGACGTGTTCCTAATGGGGCCGCCGGAGTCGCTCCCGACCGCGTTCCGTACCCTCACCGGGGCGGGCGCCGAAATTGGCCTCGAGGCGCGCGCGGACAAGAGTCAACTATACAGCCCGTCCGCCGACTTGACCTCCGTCGCCCAGGCGGTCTCTGTCGTTGCGCCTGACATCATCCTAGTGGCTGGCACCCCCGTTGGGTCCGCTACTTCGTGCAAGCGCACGTGCAGTTTGTGGTGGACGCGGCCAAGGCCAGGGTCAACCGCGTGGTTGCCCTGCCCCTCCCAGTACATGACAAGCACATCCTGCTTTCCCGTTCTGTGCAGCTCGCCCTCGACCACTTGCCGCACACCCTGCCCTCCGCGGACACCATGCCCAGTATGCTGGCCCTCCAGCGCCACCTGCGCTCCCAGTTACTCCGTTTCTGGCGCTTGCCCGACGACATGCACCCCGCAGCGGACCACAAGATCTTCCTGCCGTGCCGCCATGGAGGCATGGATTACAACAGCCGTCCGCCACCGTCTGCGACGCCGCCTTTTGCTCCACGGCTGCCCTCACCGCGCGCGCACTGGAGGATGGCCACCCCCGCCTGCAGGTCATGGCGCCGGGCGCCGAGGACCCGATCAACGCGGCGTGGAACCGGGTCCGAGCCGACGCCGGGCCCGACTGCAAGCTCCAGGCGACCTTCATCGCGGCCCTGGACAAGGACGCCGAGGACACTCAGTTCGCCATGTCGCGGTGGTTGGGGGACGACGTGAGCGCCCGCCTACTGGAACTGGTCACCGAGGGCCGCTTGGGGAAACCGGCCATGGCGCTGTTGTCTACGCTAGGGGACATTGTGCAAGCGGCTGGCGGGTCCACCAAGGCTGCTTTCCTCCGGAGCGCGTATGCTGAGCTGTCTGTGGCGTTGGAGCGGGGGAACCAGCTAGTATTCAGGCAGTTTGGCCAGAATTATGTACAGCTGACTGGCAGGCATGTTTTGCACGGGGCCCTGCAGCCCTCGGCCCTCATGGAGTGAGGGGTGTTTGTTGGCCTTTGCGTGGGTTTGCTGCCTGATGCTTGTAGGCTGATTAGCCGTGACCTGCTTGCCGCTTGCTGGCCTCGCTGTGCTGTCTCTTTTGTAACACCAGCGTCCAGCCGTCAGGAGACGCTCATCACATGGCCAGAAGGCGCCCAAATTACGCCAATACTGACAGCACTTTCCCTAGAATGGGGGGCCACAGGCAATCAGAACCCAGCCATGCATACTGCTTGTTCTGTATGCGTTGTTCACCTGTCGGGTGGAGGCCTGCAAAACCAGAAATACATTGAGGCATCTGAACCTGCCCCTCTCTCCCACACCCACTTCACATGGGCATGTGTTCGGCAGTGTTCTCGCTAGCAACCACACCGCCAGCGCAACCAGTTTTTTACCTGTTGGTGGTGTGCAATGCATGCAGTTTTGCGCTGTGTTCCAGCTCGTGCTGTTTCGCCGTGTTCTGCCTTTTCTCTTGCTTTTGCAATGCATGTGCCATCTGTGAATATGGTTCAAAGCCAGTTCTGCAAAACACACTTATTCCATGGCTCAGACAGGTATGCACAAGAACGGACTTTGGCCACCATCAACCTCATCAGTCGCACAAAGCTCCCAATCCAAGTGTTCTACAGACATGCTGACTGCCAATTCCACAGAATCAAAGTGCAGATACATCAAAGCACGCCGAGAACTAAAATGGGTGAGATCACAGCACAGCTGGTGGCAGGGTGGACAGCGGTCGCGCATGCGAGAAGGAGACGACTTTTCAGCAATCCACATCCCAAGGGCACTTGCAGCACGCACAACCAGGTGCTCTGGCTGTAGTTCCCACATAGCGTGGACAACAATCTGCAAACACCCATGCAGCCCAAACCTTTCACCCACACTGCGTCACTGCTTCAGCAGCCACGTCATTGGAGTTGAAAGACGGACTCCGTGATTTCATCTGCAAGGGAACTGATGCACAACTTCCCCCCTGATGCAATGCAACGCACCCACGTTGGGCCTCGAACAACGTGACGCAAGCAGAACTGCAACTGGCATGCATAACAACGTTGTGTGCCATCAGTGCTCGTTGCATGCCTCACACGCACACACGCACACGGCTACATGCCTGCTGCCGCTTGCATTGTGAACGGTGCTAGGACCTGAGTCCAATCGTTCTGGTACCAAAACAGCATGCAGATGGCACCAAACGTACGCCAGATTAGCATTTCTTCGGGCAAACATCTATATCAATATCAGTATCTCAGAGATAGTTGTGATCTGCACTGCAACAGCGCTACAACGTCATACAGGGCAGAGTGTCGGCCGAACGCGGCGCCGTGGGCGACAGGGCAGCGTACCAGAGCTGCTGCTGATGTGTGGCCTCCTGAAGGGCGCGTGCACGAGCCTCAGCCGCAGCCGCCATGAGTTCACGCCGCTGCTGTGCTCCGCCTCTGCCGCTAGCGCGCGCCCCACCAGTGCCCGCCGGTTGCCGACCTACGCCGCTGCTCCTGCACTGTGACACAGGTCGGACTCGATACGCTGCTACAGGCAACAGGCAAATTTGATCCAGAGCGAAACAATCATGGGCCTGTGAGCAGTGAACTGTGCAGCCTGAACCAGCCCAACACATGCCAACAGGCACCAGTGCAGCACCGGTACGCCCTTTCACCACAATCCATCGCACTGGATGGGTGTCCTGAGGCCCGGACAGGCCGCTGTTCCCCAAACGCATTGGGCCCTGCTGACCCACCACACCGGCTGAAAGCAGAAGCATACCCACAGCATGCAGCTGATTAGTAACGTAGCCCCAGCAACAACTACAATCATCTGCTGTTCACTGGCAACATTTACCATGTTCAGATACAAGCATGTTAAACCAAAAAAGATCATGCAAGTGTGAGAATGTGTGCGGGCTGCGTATTTGCGAATGAAGGCCTGCTGCAGGCTGAATGCATCCTCACAGTGGCAACCTGTGTCCAGCATGCGCCGGATGTTGAGGAGCTCAGGACAATGTCAACGAAAGCATTCGTGCAAATGCAGGCCAATCAAACAAGTGGAGCAGAGGTAAACTCTGGGTGTAACAAGACCATGCTTCTGTGCAAGGTTCCCAGGGGCAAAGTGGCTGGTGCTGTCTTAGTTGCAATGTAGAATAGAGCCTTGCAAGCACCGCCCCGCCACACTTCTCCACTCTCCAAAGTCTCCCACCACAGATCCACGAGCTCGAATGCATTGAGGGCGCATTGACTTGAGGTTTCAAGCGTACCCAGAAGCCTGTCCATCGGCACCGTCGGCGGTCGCCACACCAGTTGCATTTTGCTCGCTGGCGGCACTCTCGGCGGCCGCATCGCGCGCGGCTCGCTTGGCCGCCATTGAAGCTTTGCGGGCCTTCTCCTTCTCTTTCTGCTTCGCTCGTTTCGCAGCTTTCTTGGCCTCCTGAAAGAAACAGCCCGCACCTCAACCACACACAACAGGCACCTCAGGCACAACCACCATCAAGACTCCGCAATGCGAATTGTCTCGACAACCCGGATCATGACAAGCCCGAGACCCCTGCAAGCATTGTATCGGATGTGGCCGACTCTTCTGCATGTCAGCGCAACGGCAGGCAAACATGCTATGGCCTGCCTGCTCTGTCAGTCAACAGTTCCAAGAGTGCCTCTGCAGAGCGCTAGACTTAGCACACCATTAGCTAGAACACTCACACATCACTACATCGCTCGGTGTACACATCTGCCATGAGTGCGCCATCAGTTGGCAGCGTAACAGATACAATCAACCAGTACACAGACAACCGGTGGTGGAAATACAAGCAAGACCAGCAACACTCAACAAACCAAGCTGTACAGGCAACAGTCGTGAACCGCCAAGCAGCCTCCCCTGTGGGCAAGTCCCAGACACATCAGTCCACAAACCACATGCCAATTGTCATCTTTAAGCTACTGTACATCAGCCAGTGTTCCCCAACGGCACCCGAGGGCCATCATAAGGTGGCAAATGCTACCTGTGCGCATCCAACTCCAGGCCCCCAGCTAGCCATACAATCTGGCCTAAGCTCAGGCGCACTGGTTATGCACGAGCAGTTCAACTGCAGCGGCAAGACCATGGCGCTGAGCAAGGTGGTCTGGACACCACATCTGCAGGACTGAACCCATCATCAGCAGTTAAACAAAACATAAATCAGAATGAAATCGCCATGAACACATTGATGGTCGTGTTAGGGCTGGCTCACACATTACAGACGCAGTGCACAGTGCAAAGCAACCGGACAATGCAAGCCTTGAGCCTTCAACCGTAGTCCGCTGCACTGATGCAACACTGACGGACGCACCTGAGCCTGTTCCATATCTGCTGTGAGCGCGTCATCCACACGAGCCGCCGCATAGTCCCACGCGTCGGGTGCAGACGCCCGAAAGCGACGGAAAGCATCGCGGGCGGCCTTGGTGCCCGCCACCTGGTAGGGCGTGCGCCCCGTGTTGTCATGCGTTGTGGGATCCGCACCCGACTCTAGCAGCTCCCCCACCAGCTCGCAGTTGCCAGCAGCTGCAGCACGGTGCAACGGCGTCCAGAGGTCGGGAACAGCGGGCAACGGCTGCTCTGCTTGCGACCCGTCCGGCCCGCCTGGTGGTTGCGTTTGGGGCGCCCGATCGCGTAGTGCTCCAGGGCTCTTTCCCTGCACAGCCGTTCCACCGTGCTCGCCGAGGGCCAGGACAATTTGCCATGCATGCGCCCACCGCGCTGTGCAGCAGCCAACACCAACACAGGACATGTCTCTGACATATCTCTGAAGCCCGCAACGTGGCAAAGACTGTCAATCCCCATTCCCATGCCCATTTGAGACTTCCTAGCAGACGTGTGGCGGAACACAGCTAGGTCGCAGTCACCAACCGGATGCATCAGGCAATAGAGTGAGCATCTCTTTCATGCACGCCACGGCGGCTTTCAAGGGTGGGTCCAAACCAAAGGAATCTGTGAACCAGGTTGGCAGAGCAGCACACGGGGCAAGCAGAGAGCCGGCCCACACGTGTGCTGAAGCTGCCCCGGTGGCCTCCTTTGCTTTCTCAGCATTCCCCATGGCCTCATCCGCCCGGACCTCCTGCAGCGTTGCCAGATTCTCTAAGCAACGCCTGAGCTCGCCAAACGTCGGCCGTCCAACCGGGAAGGGAACACGCCGCAGCCGCGGGTCTTTGCGAGACAGAACCGAAGACCCAAAAACGGCCTGCGCGTTTGCTGCGGGCGCGTGCACAAATATGGCGTCAGCAGCGGCCAGCTGATCACTCCAGGACAGCAGCAACGCCACGATGTCCCGCTCCAAAGAGGCTTCATTGTGACGGCGCAGCTGCGCACCCATGCTATGTGCAAACTTCCCGGACTTGTCCTGCGTGCTCTGCCGTCCGCCTTGGCCTTGGCGCATGATGTATCTACAGCAAAGCGCAGCTGGGCTCAACAAGCGAGCGCCATAGCAACAGGAAATTCGATCACTGTGAGAGTGCGGGCACTGAAGCGGTATTTAGAGGTACAAGATGCATTGGTAGGAACGGCAAAGAGAGACCTCTATTCCCGTACATTTGAGTGAATTTCACCATTGTTTTTGGGACCTGCTTGACATACTGCATTCATTGCTCAATAGCAATTTGATAACCTGTAGACTGTCATACGCAAGGTAAACCTGCTGTACCAGCGGCATACATCGGTGCAGGTGGAACCGTGTGTGTTGGTACGAGGCGGCTGTCAGCACTGGAGGCGACAGCAGCCACACAGCGGTGGCTCCGCGAGGACGAATAGTACCTCACTGTCAACTTCTAAAGGGCAACGAACCAGCAATCCAAGGCTGTGGAAGCGCGGGCATGGATTGTGACTGCCATCTGAGGATGCCGGGGATTGGGACATTCTTGTGGGAGCTCAGGCACTTGCAATCGTGCCTGAATTGTGGAACCAGTCCACAAGTAAAACCACAGCATGTACATGAACACATCATCACTGGCTTAGTTCATAGCCAGACACGAACCACCTGGTCGGTTGCCATGAACACTGTATCATCACTAATGGTGTAGTTTCGCACCTGTGAAACGTTTTGTGCACAACAACTTTATACCACTCGTTCCCCTGCCGGGGCCTGCCCTCGCCTGGGGGCAGGAACTCGACGACAGCGCCCGCGAAATGGCCTCCGCTGTTCAGCAGCATCGCCCAGCTGGAGTGCTTGGAGACGGCCTCCAGTGCATGCAGCCACTCCGGGACCTGTATGCCGCGCTCCGGTGTGGACGGGCCAGCAGGTGCGTCTTGGACGAGAACGGAATTCCAAACGGCGTACCGCGATGGTTCGTCTTCTTTACTGTAATGGAAGACCGTCTTGGGCTGACGATTCGCGGGCGCGTGCTGAGTACTTGAGGGCTCATCGCTGTCCGAATCTGCGCTTGCCAGATCACCTCAGGGCGGCTTGTACGAGAGCGGCGGGGAACGAGGGCCTGCGTGCTGTCCGACCAATCGCAATCAAAGCAATGGATGGACACCCTCTGTCACACCGGCGACTCGCCAGGCCCGTGCTCACGCCCGTGTATGCGTACAACCGCGGGAACGGGCCGACAGCGGAGGCCCGGGCTGGCGTACCTGAGCCTGACAACGAAGAGGCGTCATCGCCCAGCGCTTCTTCGCAGGCCTGCTCCGTTAAGACGGGTAAGTTTTTCAGCTTGCGCTTCAAATTCAGTCGGTGCCAATCGAGCTTGTAGTGCTGCCGCTGCTCCTGTGCGTCGAGGAATTGCACGCCACAAGTTAAACATGATGCGGCGGCGGGTGCAGGGCCCGGCCCGGCTTCCGAGGCTGCGAGTTGACTGCCTTCGGAGCCTCTGCAATTCACAGAGCACGCTTATTACTCCATGCTGATACGTGCGGCACGTCAAACCGCTGTGTTCAGATATGGAGCCGATCGATGAAGTCCTCTCTCGTGGGAAACCGACGTTCTCGGGTCCATGACGCACCGGTCCCGATTCGCGCTGCCCTCGCAGGAGGGGTCCACGAGCGAGCAGTGATTGAAGAAGTCTTCCGATAGAGCGGAGATTGGGATTGTGCGCTTGCTGCCGTTGTGCATGTGCACTGCGCAGCTTCACAATGCGCGAGGAGTGCACACGACCGACTCGTGCCACCGTGACGTCGGACAACCAACCCAGGCAGGCGTCTGCAGATGCGCGAACAAGGTGCACCTAGGCGCCATCGCTGTGATGTACATGCCGTTCGGCGCTGTGGTGGTCATGCGTTCTGGGAATGACGTGAGTGAAGACCCATGCATACACGTTCATCGCGAATTCGCTGATCGCTGGCTCTTGGCCATTCCCAGCGGTTGATATCCACGGCCACGGCGCGCGGGGGAATTGAAGGCAGCGTTGACGCCGGGAGACCCACGTCGAGTCCGGGAAGGCTGCGGCTCGAGTGCGCGCAGTGGCAAGTTTGACGTCAACCTCCCGCGCCCCGCGCGCAGCAGCAGCAGCCCGAGCCGCGAAAGCGCTTCCCATTCTCTCGATCGCTTCAGGTGCGTGCTGCGCGACGCGTGTTGTGCACGGTTCCAGCGGTGCCAACGGGTCTCCAATCACCCGGTTGTGCTCACCTGGAGCAACGTGCGCTGGCGCAGGAACCGCGGGAGCCATCGAAGCCGTGTGTCACGGCCGCGGCTGCCAGAGCCTGCGCAGGACAGGGCCGTGAGGCGACAGCGTCCGTCTGCTTTGACGATGCCGGGAACCGACCGACCGCGTGCCGGACGCCCGCGGCCAGCGCGACCCTGACCCTGACCCGCCCGTGCTCTCACACTCTACCTTACACCCTCAGACCCTTTGACGGAGCTTCGACGGCCGCGCTCCAGCCATGCGCCCCTGGGTGCTCGCGGCCCTGCTGTGCCACCTCCTGGCTCGGTCCGCGACAGCGAACAACCACCGCGTCGTCGAGACCGCCTCCGACTTTGCGAGCGCAATAGCTGACTCCAAGGTGGAGCTGGTGGAGCTCCGGGCGCACCTCTCCCTGGTCCAGCCCCTGGAAATCACGTCCAGGAAGGCAGTGGTGGGGACCTGCCCCAAGGGAGCGGACGTGCCCCACGAGGTATCCCTGCCGGAGGCCACCAACGACGGCCACGTATGTATAATGGACTTTGCCAGCGTCAGCCGCGGCTTCATTGTCAAGGGCCCAGACGCTGCCCTCATGCTCCTCGATGTCATGATACTGAATGCGACTTTCCCCAACTCCACGGACCCCGGCCCTGCCCCTCCCAGCTCCAACCGGAAGCTGCTGCGGCAACCCACCCGCTCCCTGCACCAGGCAGTCACCGACGGCAACAGCACCGTGGCCCCCATTCCCGACCAGCAGTCCGGCGCAGCCGTCCAGGTCACCGGCGGGGCCCGCCTCTACATGCGCTCGACGTACATCGTCGGCAGCGCCGCCTCCTACGGCGCGGCCGTCGCCATCTTCGCCTC
>JAYMFU010076415.1:0-10767 GCA_036784835.1 Phaeophila floridearum
CTTGAGAAGAACTAAGGATTTATTTTTGATCTATGGAGGTGGGGAACTGAAATTAGAGGGTTTCACCGACTCTAGTTTTCAGTCTGATAAGATGACTCCAAATCTATGTCACGGTTTATATTCACTTTAAATGGTGGAGCAATTTGTTGGAAAAGTTCCAAACAAGAAACAGTTGTTGATTCAACCACTGAAGCTGAATATATTGCTGCATCAGATGCTGCAAAAGAAGCTGTTTGGATAAGGAATTTCATTCAAGAGTTGGGTGTTGTTCCTTTAGCTGTTGATCCAGTACCTATATATTGTGATAACAATGGAGCTATTGCTGTTATACCCCGAGTTTCTTAAGCTAAGATTAGCTTATGAATAGAGTAATTAAGGGCTAAGCATCCATAAGATCTAAGAGAACTGTGAGAAGTTCTAGTTAATCCATAGAATTGTTGGTTATCAGCTTGTGAAATCCGAAAGGATTTTTATTGTGATATTTGTCTGATAACTGATTTATACGCTTGAATGAATATATGAGTTCATTTATGTGTATATTATGTGCCAAGATGCATATTATGATTTTTAGAAAAGAGTTTGAGAGTTTTCAAAAATAAAAATAATTTAAGTATTATTTTATTATTTTTATCAGATCCGGCTTTTTGCTTAGCAGTATTTTTCAGAGAAGTTCAGTATTTTTAAGAGAGTGATATTTGATGATGATAATCATATATTTAAGTGAGGATTTTAGAAAGCAAGTTTAATTCAAATAATTAAACCTTCGGTTTTATTCATACCCGACTATTTAGGGTTTTACGGGTATAATCCTCCAGCCAGCTATTTTCCCCTCAGTTATTAAAGTAAACCAGTACCAAAAAGTAGAATATTCCTAGCATATTCCTTCCTATCAGTATTCTTGTACTGATAAGAAAAAGTAATCGTGTCCATAAAGCAAAAGCAGTACACAGTTTTGGACCCGGTATAAATAGCTTTTCCACATCACTATTCATCACCTTCAAAACCAATTTCTCTCTCTTTCTCTCTCTATGAACCGTCCCCCATTTTCCTCCATTGTTGAGGAGCTTCAAGCTCAAGTTCTTCGCGATCTAGCCGTTGATCTTCTAATCCGACACCGTACGGAGGTAGATCCGATCCTCCTCTTTCCATTGGTGTGAGTTAGATTAAATTTTGATGAAGTCAAATTATTGTCAAAATTTAGAAATTAAGATCTAGAGGTGATATGTGTTTAAACCCTTGATTAATTGTTATATATGTGTTTGTATATGCGTTTGAAGCATGAATCGAGTGCTTGATCGGGAGAGATCGACCCCCCCTTTATTTTTCCAAAAGGGCCGAAACTTTGAGGCTTAAGGGGGAGGTGTTCTTGATTTTTGTTTGATCATTTGAGTATAGATTTGTGTTGTTGGGCATGTATAGATCATTATATGATTTTATCGGATTTTTCTGAAATCATTTTCAAAAAGTCAACGTTTTAGAAATTTGATAGACTTTGATGATTATGATGTATAATGTTAAGATCTATGTTAGATTTATCCTTTGTGATGTTCATATTACGGATATGCATGCTCGATTCAAGAAAATCGGATCCCTAGGTTGAAACCTAGAGAGGGCCGAAAGTTTGAGGATAAAAAGGCCATGGTTTTGATTTTTATTTGCTTAATTTGAGTTGATAATTGAGCTTGTGAGTATGTTTAAAGCATAGTATGAATTTATTAGATTTTTCCATGCAAGCATGAAAGATTTCAAAAGTGTTAGTTTCACATTTGTTAAGACTTTGTCTTAATTCAAATCATATGCTTAGATCTATAGCATATATGAGCTTAATGATATTTTTAGATCATAGAAATGATTTATCAGAATTTTAATCCGAGTCCCTACTATTTTTAAAGTATTAATCGAATTTTTAAAGTATTTTTAAACAAGATTAAAATGATTTTTCTGTTTAAAATAAGCTTGCAAATATGTTCTAAATATTATTTAGAACATATAATATTTTTGTTGAAATTAATTTCCAAAGAAAATGATTTTTAAAAATAGTAAAGAGATATTAACTATTTATTAGTTAATTAAATCTTATTTTTAATGAGATATTATTTATGAGATTTAGAAGAAAAGATAGTATATTTTTATATACTATAAAGTTTTAAAGCTGAATAGGGAGTTGATCCCAAGTAGTAGAGATTTTTCAGAAATCTTAAATAGAAGTTAATTATTTCCTTAGTTGTTTTAAATAAAGGAAATTAATTAATTGATAAATGTTTGATAATCATGAGATGATTATTTGAGTGTGATTATGTAGATTATGTTTGAATGTGCCCAAATGTTGTGTAGCATGTAACATGTTAAGTTGTTCATGTTGTTTGAGATGTTATGTTGAGATTAGCTAGGCTAATCATGATTAACTAGGGTTAATCTAGAATAAGTTAAGATTAGTTAGTGGATGCTTAGTTGCCCTTCAGTTAGTAAGTGTAGTCCTAAGTAGACTTAAGAGGTTGGAGTGTCGAGTTAAACCTCCACCTTTATTCGTCTTCCCTTGTGCTTATGCGTACGATCTTTTTCGTAAGGATCTAGCGGAGCAGGGAGACCAGAGAAGCGAGAGAAGACTAGTCCCTTTTAGTATAAAAAGGGAAGCGAGGTGGGCTTTTCTAAACCAAGATATGAGATATAATTGCTTACATGCTTTTATATATGAAATGATTTAACTTGCCAATTTTTGAGCATGATGCATATTACCTGTCTACGTGAGAATTACGATATCGGCTCTATGCTGGACGAGTTGCCAGTAAGAGTTAATGTGTACACAATGTGGCCGCGAGTCAGCGAGCGGGTTGGCCGGTCATGGTGCTTGAGAAGGAGGCCTACTTCTCAACACATAGATGCGTAGATGTGGTTTGATTTATGTGATTTGACTGCAGTCATAAAAGTATTTCAGAAAATCTAGATTATGCATTTAAGCATGAAAGAAAGTTTAGAAATGGCATTCACATGATTTTCTTAAAACCTCTGTGAATGGCCTTTGTTATGGCAAGTTAATCTTATAGCTCTAATGAGCATTTTCTGAAGTTTTGGCATAAGTCCACTGAGTGCTTAAGTACTCATGCCCTGCATATATTTCTAAATGTGCAGATTGAGCAATGGAGGTGGTGATGGGAGTGGAATGTTGAGCAGTACCTTTTTGGTTGTAAATGTCTTGTTCATATGCCCTGAGTCTTATGTCGTCATACATAATTCTCAACTGCTCTTTCCGTTGCCAAAAATCTGAATTGTTGTTGTTGTTGTTGCTGAACTTGTTTAGTGTTGACTCACTTGGATATACTTTTCATAAAGACAAGTCTAGTTTACTTTAATGTTGTAAATAACTAAATCTGTCTTGAGACTCAAACTCTTTTATGTTTTATGCTTTGTGCTTGTTTGTAGTTGTTTACTTTTGATAGTTTGCCTACAACAACTACACTTTCAATAAATTCTAAATATCAAAGCATAAATCTTTCTTTCAATCGAATACTCGAACTCATAAAATCTTTAAGTAAAGAGTTCATTTCCTTGTTAATTCCAGTCACAGCTCGTTTGCTTAACTAACTAGTTCGGTTAAGTGGCCGGGCCGTGACAGAGTGGTATCAGAGCAGTTTTTCGCTCTGGCCCTGTGAGTCTTCTTGAGTTATGTCAGTTTGATTTGAAATCTCAGCTCAACATTCCGAGTCCATCATCCCCAGCTCAATCAGGTAAAGTTTTCAGAAGCTTTGCATGTTTTCGCCTCTTGGCTAGTTTGTAAAGTTGCATGAAGAGTGTTGTCAGCATGATGTTATGAGTATGCTGTCAAGTTTGGAGCAAAGATAGTCTGCTTGAGTTTGATATATATGCGCTATAGCTTTCGTACTAGATGGCAAATAGACGTTGGACGCCAAGAAAGAGTACGCGAGTTAGGCCTATGAGGTTTGGGCGCACAGACAGGTTTTATGATCTCAGGCCAGAGGACTATCAGAGTCTAGACGACTTTCTCGAGCAGTTTCAGCAGACCTGGTCACAGGTTACAGATTTCGGGGTTAACGAGTTAGATGGGATTCTAAGGTTGGTTTATGTTATGCCAGCTTTATGGCAGGGATGGGTTTCTACTATTGCCCTTGATCATATTAACTTTCATTCTCGTGGGCAAGGGACTTTCTTTGAGTTTGTTGCCTCTATTAGAGAGCAAAACCGTTCCTTTCAGAGTCCACCCCCTGGCTGGTATCCTGTGATAGCTGATTTTCATCACATAGTTCGTCAGCTCTTTGATATTCAATTCGATGAGCAACGTGTTGTTAATCCCCCACCCTTTGTTGATATACCACCTGTTGTTGATCCTATGCTTGCTGTAGAAGAACTTCATGTTGAGGAAGAAGATCCTTTAACCCCAGAGTGGTATGATAATGGGTTTTCAGAGGAGTCCGTGAATTCTAACCAGATTGTTGATGACTCCCTAGTTGACGTTGAGGTTTATCCGGGGATAGAGGATAGCCCTTTGTTTCGTGAGAGGGGTCTAGATGAGCATGCTTTGTCTACTGATCCTATCTATGGTCTTGATCCATTGATGTTGGACCTATATGGTCAGCCTTTTGCTCTTGATCCTACTCCACTTCAGGCTATTCCCTATGATCCTACTGTTGAGATGTTTGATGATCCACCTCTCCCTGAGTTTCCTACAGTGGATCCCAGTTTCGAGATGCCTCTTGTTGATTCTGAGGCCAGTTCTTCTAGGCCACCAGGTGTTGCTAGATCTCACCTTTATGAGCCTGGATATGTCGAGACAGTTGGTACATGGACGTTGGAGCGTCTAGCCATCAGTGGGCTGCCGTTTGTTACAGATCCTTACCTTCTTCATCCGGAGTTGATGACTCATGCCTCGTACACCGCCAAGCCTCCGGCAGGACTTGGGAAGTGATGTTGTGGATGGCGAACAGCAGTGGGGATCGTGAAGTCAAGTGGTGTTGTGGAACCGACGTTATGTAGATAGATGTGTATATATATGTACAGCTAGTGATGCATATATCTAGAAATAGTCAGTATGGTGACGTGTATATACTTTTGGCGTGTGGCTATAAGTATATAAGATAGACTAGAAGTAGATGGGAAGTGATGCAATAGATGGGTTAGAGCATCACTATAGATATAGCCCAGAGTTTCTCTTGTGGCAGTTTTACCCTCTTTTTGAAAAAGTCCTCAAAGAGGCAAGTTTTCCCCTGATATATGAAATCGATGTTATGATATCTCAACTGTGCAACTTTCTTTGAATTTCGTGTTGTATCATTTCAACTTGTCTCAAACCAAAACATCTTCTTATGAAAATTATTGAAACCAAATTTATTTGATAACTCGTTCTAAAAAAAAAAAATTGTCGTTACAAACCTTGATATTTATTTATTCTACAGTATGCCTCCTAGACGTCGTCAACCTATTTCTGATGACGAGGCTCAAGAGAGCCAAACTACTCCTCAGAACTCACCTGAACAATCACCGCCTCGACCTAACCGAAAGATAGCCGAACTTTTTCTCCGGCAGAACCCTCCAACTTTTACAGGGTCTGGTGACCCATCTGAAGCTGAAGAGTGGGTTCGGGCTATGGATCGCGTCTTTAGGTTCCTGGAGTGTTCAGATCGTGAGTGTATGATATGCATATCTTTTCAGCTGAAGGGATCTGCGGACTACTGGTGGGAGTCGCGTCAGAAAAACGCTTACTCCTGAACAGCGGGATGTTTTCACGTGGGAGCATTTTAAAGAAGAGTTGTATGCGAAGTATATACCACGGAGCTACCGTAAACAGAAGGAGATAGAGTTTACTAATCTGAAGCAAGGAAAGAAGACAGTGGCAGAATATGATCGTGAATTCTGCAACTTAGCTCGTTATGCACCCTACAAGGTTGATACAGACGAGAAGATGTCAGAACTGTTTCGTTCTGGACTATGTCAAGAGATGAGGGTAGTGTTGGCAAGTCAGCCATTGATGTCTTATGCAGAAACGTTGAACCGAGCCCTCGATATGGAGATGGAGATGCGCCCAGAGAAAGCTGTCTCTGAGCCACCTCAGACATTATCCCAGAACCCAGCTCATCCGAAAGCTCAGTTTTCGGATCAGAGAGGTAGTAACAAGAGAAAGTGGGACAATAAGAATTTTCAGAATAAGAAACAGTGGCAGAAGTCAAATCAACCATTTCAAGGCCAGTCTCAGCCTTCTTCGAATCAGACTAAACCAACTTGCCCTAAGTGCAATAAAGCTCATTTTGGAGTTTGCAAATGGGGAAGTAATAGCTGCTATAATTGTGGTCAAGTGGGCCATTTTGCCAACAGTTGTCCTAATCGGGCAAAGGCATCAGGAAGTGGTGGGAAACCAAACTCAGCTAAGCAAACCCAGTCCATGAAAGCTTTAGCTGGTCTTCCACTACCACCTCCATAGATGTATCCTCAGTTTATGATGCCTCCTTTTCAGATGGCAACCCAGCCACTACCGCAACCTCAACAGATGCCGCAGCCGCAACCCCAGTATCAGAGAACTTTTGCTCTGGAACAAGACCAGCCCGAGAAGAAGAAAGCTGGTCAGTTAACAGGTATGGGTACATTGAAAGGTGTACCTATAATTATTCTTTTTGATACAGGAGCATCGCATTCTTTTATTTCTTCAGCATGCGTAGATACTCTTGAGCTTAGGGTAGAACGTGCTAAGCATGATATGCGAGTTCTTACACCTTTGGGTGGAACCGATAGAATTAGGCACGAGTGTTCTAACCTAGAGTTTGAACTAGGACCCCTTAAGCTGAAAGCAGAGTCTTTACGTCTTTTGCCGATGTGGGATGTTGATATCATCCTAGGAATGGATTGGTTGACTCAGAATTTCGTAACGATCCGATGTGAGAGTCGTGAGATTTCTTTTCAACCACCAGGAAGAGAACCTACCTGCTTTTACGGGATAGGTGAGAGAAAGAAGAAAGTCCCCATTATCTCAGCACTTCAAGTAGAGAAGATGCTGAGGGATGACCAAGTCGATGCGTATTTAGTTTATCTGACTGATGAGGTCAAATCAGAGATAAGAATTGATGATGTACCAGTGGTACAAGAATATCCGGATGTTTTTCCTGAGATATTGCCAGGATTGCCGCCAGATAGGCAATTAGAATTCACCATTGACTTAGAACCGGGAGCAGCCCCGATTTCGAAAGCCCCATACCGCATGGCTCCGCGAGAACTCCAAGAGTTAAAGATCCAGTTGCAAGAGCTTTTGGATCTTGGATTTATTAGACCGAGCGTTTCCCCTTGGGGAGCACCTGTGCTTTTTGTCAAGAAGAAGGACGGTACATTGAGAATGTGTATCGATTATAGGGAACTGAACAAGTTGACCCTGAAGAATAAGTATCCTTTGCCAAGGATAGATGATCTTTTTGATCAGTTAAAAGGAGCCGGAATATTTTCGAAGATTGATCTTAAGTCTGGGTATCATCAGTTGAAGATAAGACAGGAAGATATACCCAAGACCGCTTTTAGAACCCGATATGGCCACTACGAGTTTGTAGTAATGCCATTTGGTTTAACCAATGCTCCAGCTGTGTTTATGGACTTGATGAATCGTGTTTTCCATGATTATCTCGATAAATTTGTCCTTGTATTTATCGATGATATCCTTGTTTACTCACAGAAGGAAACAGATCACGAGAACCATCTAAGAATTGTCCTAGACACACTAAGAAGTGAGAAGTTATATGGGAAGTTCAGTAAGTGTGCATTCTGGTTAAGAGAAGTGAATTTCCTTGGACACATAGTGTCAGCAGATGGAATCAAAGTGGATCCATCTAAGGTGCAAGCAGTACGTGAGTGGAGAGCACCCACAACTCAGAATGAGATTAGAAGTTTTCTAGGATTAGCTGGGTATTATCGGAGATTTATTGAAGGATTTTCAAAGATAGCCAGACCGATGACCCAGTTACTTCGGAAAGGGATTAAATTCCAATGGTCCGAAGAGTGCGAGAAGAGTTTTCAAGAACTCAAGAGTAGATTAACCTCAGCTCCAGTACTAGCCGTACCAGAGCCTGGTAAAGGTTATACCCTTTATACAGATGCGTCAAAGAATGGTTTAGGATGTGTACTCATGCAGGAAGGAAAGGTGATTGCTTATGCGTCACGACAATTGAGACCTCATGAGCTTAATTATCCTACCCATGACCTTGAACTAGCTGCTGTAGTTCACGCACTGAAGATTTGGAGACACCATCTTTATGGGTCTAAGTGTGAGATTTACACTGACCATAAGAGCTTAAAGTATTTCTTTGAGCAGAGAGATCTCAACATGCGTCAGAGAAGATGGCTTGAACTAGTTAAGGATTATGATTGTGAGATCAAATATCATCCAGGAAAAGCCAATGTGGTAGCAGACGCACTGAGTAGAAAGAGTCAAACCAAGTTGGGAGCTATTCTTTCGCAGAACGAAAGATTAGTAAAGGAGTTTGAGAAGATGAGATTAGAAATAGTGGTACCTCCAGAAACCACTAGAGAGATTATAGCCTCCTTAGTTCTTAAACCTGACTTGAGAAGCAGAATCATTCAAGCACAGCGTTTGGATGAACAGTTAGAGAAGTTGAGAACGAAAGTCAGAAGCGAGGGATTGACCGAATACCAAGAAGCGGGAGACAATGCCCTTATGTTCGGTGATCGAATATGTGTCCCCAATGATGAGAAGCTTAAAGAAGAGATCATGAGAGAAGCACATAGTACGCCATATACCGCGCACCCAGGCAGCACGAAAATGTATCAAGACTTGAAACAAAAATTCGTCTGGGTCGGTATGAAGCAAGACATCGCGTCTTATGTAGAAAAGTGTTTAGCTTGTCAGCAAGTTAAAGCACTACACCAGAGACCCTACGGGAAACTTCAGCCCCTTGAGATTCCTGAATGGAAATGGGACCACATAGCTATGGACTTTGTGACCGGACTACCTAAGTCGAAACGTGGGAATACAGCTATATGGGTAATCATCGATCGATTAACCAAAAGCGTTCATTTCATAGCAATTCCTACAACTTATGGAGCTGATAAGTTAGCTCAGATCTATGTCCGGGAGATAGTACGTTTACATGGGGTTCCGACATCGATTACTTCTGATCGAGATTCTAAGTTTACGTCTCGTTTCTGGACGAGTTTTCAGAAGGAGTTAGGAACTCAGCTAAACTTCAGTACAGCATTCCATCCGCAGTCAGATGGTCAAACAGAAAGAACAATCCAGACACTGGAGGACATGATCAGAACCGTCGTGCTAGATCGTGGAGAGCAATGGGAACAAGCTTTACCATTGATAGAATTTGCCTACAATAACAGTTATCAAGCAACGATAAGCATGGCGCCTTATGAGGCTTTGTATGGTAAGAAATGCAGATCGCCGCTTTATTGGGACGAAGTAGGAGAAAGAAAGACACTCGGACCTGAAGCAATTGAAGAGATGATAGAGATCATCAGACAGATCAGAAAAAGAATTCAAGAAGCACAAGATCGTCAGAAATCTTATGCAGATATTCGACGAACAGAATTGAGTTTCTCAGTCGGAGACAAAGTTTTCCTAAAAGTATCACCTTCGAAAGGTGTGCATAGATTTGGAGTTAAAGGAAAACTTAAACCAAGGTTCATTGGACCTTACGAGATTTTAGATAGAGTTGGACCTGTTGCGTATAGACTAGCATTGCCACCTAGTTTTGGCAATGTTCATAATGTCTTTCACGTCTCGCAACTTAGAAAGTACGTGTTCGATCCGAAACACGTTATCCAACAAGAAGAGATAGTTCCTGAGCCAAATATGAGTTATGAAGAGAAACCCGAGCGTATTCTTGATCGAAAAGAACAACAACTAAGGAATAAGTCGATTCCTTTAGTTAAAGTTTTATGGAAGCATCACGGCTCGGAAGAAGCGACTTGGGAACTAGAAGCACAGATGAAAGAGAAGTACCCTGAGTTGTTCTCACAGGTACAAATTTCGGGACGAAATTTCTTTAAGGGGGAGAGAATGTAGTACCCCGACTTTCTTTAACAGTGATTAGAGCTTGATTATGTGGGTAATTAGAGCCAATGCATCTCTAGACATAGAATTTATCAGAATAGTAATTTTCAGAGCTTTGAATTATATTTATTCTATTAATAGTTTATGATGGAATAAATATTTCTAGAATTATTTTGTGGTCATAGAAGACCATATGTTATCAAAATATAGTATTTTGATACTAGAATATTATTTTTGAATTTATGGGTATAAATAAGTTATTGAATTATTTTAATTATTTTTACTAATTACTGAATGTAAAGAAAGTTATCAGAATTTATTGGATCTTTCTGTAAAACGATTCGATATATTGATCAAGTCCGATATTACGAATACGTAGGGGTGAACATAATATTTGAAATCCGAATATTCGATTACAACCAAACCAAAATTTAAAATTTAGTTCGGATTTTCGGTTCGGTTTGGATTACATTTTTGGCAAATTTTGGATTTTCGTATCGATTCAGATCAGATATATTAAAAACCGAAGAGAAAAAAACAAAAACAAAATATGAAATATATTTTCAGCAATATATACATGTAAAATATATATTAATAATAAATAGTAAAAATGTATGCTAAATTTCTATTTTGTGTGTATCTTAAAACTCGTTAATTATCTGAACTCGTTTGAATTTATAAATATAAATAATTACAATAATTGATTAGTCGTTGCAGTTTTAAAGCAAATATTTACAGTAAAAGCAAAGGAACTAAAG
>JAYMFU010076526.1:0-68367 GCA_036784835.1 Phaeophila floridearum
TATTTCATGTAGCTTGGCAAGGTAATTTTGAACAATGGGTACAAAATCCATTAAATATTCGACCGATTGCTCATGCTATTTGGGATCCTCACTTTGGTCAATCTGCAGTTGAAGCATTTACACGTGGCGGTGCGTCTGGTCCCGTTAATATTGCAACATCAGGTGTTTATCAATGGTGGTATACTATTGGAATGCGCACAAATCAAGATTTATATATTAGTTCAATCTTTTTATTACTAGTAGCTACACTTTTTCTTTTTGCTGGATGGCTTCATTTACAACCAAAATTTCAACCAGGTTTAAGTTGGTTTAAAAATGCAGAGTCACGATTAAATCATCATTTATCAGGTTTATTTGGAGTAAGTTCATTAGCTTGGACAGGCCATTTAGTTCATGTTGCAATTCCAGAAGCACGTGGACAACATGTTGGTTGGGATAATTTTTTAACAATTTTACCTCATCCTCAAGGATTAACACCATTTTTTACTGGTAATTGGGCAGCGTATGCTGAAAATCCTGATACTGCAAATCATATTTTTGGAAGTGCTTCAGGTTCAGGAATAGCTATTTTAACTTTTTTAGGTGGTTTCCATCCTCAAACACAAAGTTTATGGTTATCTGATATGGCTCATCATCATTTAGCAATTGCAGTATTATTTATTATTGCTGGACACATGTATCGTACAAATTTTGGTATCGGGCATAGTATGCGTGAAATTTTAGAAACACATACTCCACCGGGTATATAATAACTGCTCCTTTTTAAAGAAATTTAGATTGAAAAACTGCTAAAACGGAAAAATTCTAATTTTTTGTTAGATAATTCCGTACCAAATTTTTTTTTATTTTTATGTGAATTGTTTAGAAAAAAAATTACTAATAAACTTTAAGAAAATTTTGAAAAATAAATTTTTCAATAAATTTAAAATGTTCGATAAATAAATTTTAAATCTTTATTCATTAAGTAAAGACAATTTTTAACTAGAAAAAACATAATACTTAGTTGTGAAAAGAATATTAACGATAAAACAAATGTTTAATTAACAACTATTAATTTTAAACAATATTAGTAATCTACTTAAATATGATAAAAAAAAGAGAATTAAAAAAATTTTTTTACTTTTTCCAGTAATTACTACATAAAATTATTCAAAAAGGGTCTAACGACTATCCCAAATGGGAGTAGGGTGAAAGCGATTGTCACTCGAAATAGCAGATACCTTAATTTATGTTTTTTAAATAAATTATAAATTATTAAAATTTAATTTAAAAAAACATGAAAAGGTAAAGATATAGTCTGATCTTAACAGCCATGTTAAGTATAATAAAATTTTAATATAATATTTATTATAAGAGCAAATTAGCGAGTTGCTTTTAACCTATGTGGGTGGTTTAGGTGCTGGTCATAAAGGTTTATATGATACAGTAAATAATTCTTTACATTTTCAATTAGGATTAGCGTTAGCATCAGTTGGAACTATTTGTTCATTAGTGGCTTAATTTTGTTGGGTCATCTTAATTATAAAATTGAGATAAAAACTTCGCTATATGCTGGAACTATCTGTTATTCTTCTAGTCCGGTTGGAAAAATCTAAGAAGTAAGATAAATCAGCAGGAAATTAAAATATAGTTTATTAAGAATAAAAATAATTTTTTTATTTTAGGATCCTCAGAGACTACATGCGAAGCAATTTTTTTATTAAAACATTATTATGTTTAATTAAATTCGGTTTTAATAATTACATGTTAAAAAAATTTTATTAATTTATTGTTCTAAAATTAATTTAAAAAATTACTTTAAATTTTTTATTATAAATTAAATATTTATAATGGTTTTATGAAATTAAATAAAAAATGATTTAATTTAAGTTTAAAATTTAAAAAAGTCAAACTTTTTTAGAAAATTTTTTTGTAAAAAAATTGAAAATATAGTCCACAAAGAAATAAAAAATCAATTTATTTATTTTTATTTGCAACATATGTATTCATTACCTCCTTATGCATTTCTTGCTCAAGATTTTACAACTCAAGCAGCTTTATATACACATCATCAATATATTGCTGGTTTTATTTTATGTGGTGCATTTGCTCACGGAGCTATTTTTTTTATTCGGGATTATGATCCTGAAACAAATAAAGGTAATGTTTTAGCTCGTATGTTAGAACATAAAGAAGCGGTAATTTCTCATTTAAGTTGGGTTACATTATTTTTAGGTTTTCATACTCTAGGATTATATGTTCATAATGATGGTGCGACGCGTTTTTAGGTAAATTTAATTTTTTATAATTAAATTTCAAACTCTCTCATATAGAGAACTGTATATTAATAAAGTGAAAAACTTTACAATTATCTAGAATTGTAATTTATTTTTTGATGATTTAAAGAAATTTAAAAAAGTTAAGCAAAAAAATAAATTTTTGATATGGTTAAAAATTTTAATATGTGTAAGTATAATTTATCGTTTGAAGTAAATTTTAATTAATATTTAGATAATAAATAAAATGAATTTTATTTAGAAAAAATAATTATTTTCGTCATAATAATTAACTAGATTCTTAAACATTATTTAAGTTTTCATTATATAAAACATAAACCTAAATCAAATTATCAATTAATATATGGAACAGCGGAAAATTTTTATTTATTAAGTTTTTATTTAATCCAATTTTTATTTTTTAATATTTATTTGTATTTAAATAAGCAATTCCAGAAAGGAAAGAAAATTTCTAATCTTAAAATAAAAATGATGGATTCTACTACAATCAAAACTAATTATTTAATTGAAATATAGTAGAAGTTTAGTATAATATAATATAAATGAAAAAGTATGATGAAATTAGTCTGGCAAAAAATTCAATGGGATAAAATTAACCGAAAAATAAACCGACTACAATTACGTATTTATAATTATAGTAAAAAAAATAATAAAATAAAAATTAAATATTTTCAAACTTATCTTATTAAAAATTTCGATTTTAAATTGTTAGCCGTAAAAAATTCTATTTTTTATAATAAGAAAAAGAAATATTATTTAACTCCTTTATTTTTTTTATATAATAATAAAAAAATAAAAAATTCAAACAAAGTTATAAAAAAATTAATTAACAAAAAAAAATCAAAAAAAAACAAAATTTCTATTTCAAAATTAGTGGATAATGCTAAACAATATTTAATTTTTTTTGCTTTACAACCAGAATGGGAAGCTAAATTTGAAACTAGTTCATATGGATATCGGCCAGGAAGAAATATTCACGATGTAATTAAATTAATTAAAAACTATATTCAAAACAATTCAAATAAAAAATATTTTATATTACAAAGTAATTTACTACCTTTTTTAAATGAATTTGATTATTCATTATTAATTACAAAATTAAATACAATAAACATAATAGAAAAACAATTAGTAATTTGGTTAAGAACAAATTTAATAGATTTTACTAATTTTTGTTTAGCATTAACAAAAAATAAAAAAGATGGTTTTTTTTTTTCTATAAATATTCGTCATGAATTAATACCTTTAAAAAACATTTTAACGCCTTTTTTTCTTAATATAATAATGCAAGGATTAGAAAATTATTTAAAAAGTAAATTAAAGAAACAAATTAAATTTAAATCAATGTGTTTAGTTTCTTATACAAATCATTTTATGGTTATTAATCAAAATTTCGAAAAATTACAATATCTTCAATTTGAACTGCAAAATTGGTTAAGATTAACATTAAATTTAGAAATTAAAGCAGAATTATTACCTATTCACACTTGTACTCAAGGTTTTAATTTTCTTGGTTTTAGGTTTATTAATTTACTTCAATTTAATAAATTTAAATTGAAAATTTATCCTGAAAAAAATGCAATTAAATTTCTTATAAAGACAATAGGTTTTATTTCAAGAACTAATAGGGCTATTTCTAGTTATGAATTTATAAAAAAATTAAAACCAATAATTATAGCTTGGGTGAATTATTATGAATTAATTAATTATAAAAAATCTTTTAGTCGTTTAAACCATAGTGTTTTTCAAATTTTAAGAGCTTGGGTTTTTCGTCGAGATCCTCGTCATGGTCGAAATAAAATTAAAGAAAAATATTTTCCATCTGGAAATACGTATTTTTATGATGGTAAAACTTATAACGATAATTGGACATTAGTTGGTAAAATAAAAGATTCAAAAAATAATACTAAGACAAATTTTTTACCAAAATTTACTTGGATAAAAAAAAACAAATATATTAAAATAAATCCAAAAATTTCCATTTATAGTAATAATTCAAAATATTGGATAAATCGAATAATTTATTCTGATAATTTAAATTTATTAAAAAAAGAACTTATTACAATTCAAAAAGGAAAATGCCCTTGGTGTTTTTTACATATTTTTTTAGATCAATTTGATGATTTATCAATTTATTTTATACTACCCTTTTATCTCGAAGGTTCAAAAAATATTTATAATTTACAATTGTTTCATAAACAATGTTTAAATGAAAAAAAAAATTTAGTTCACTATAATATTTTTTTTTAAGTTAATTTTTTATTTTAAAAATTATTATTTAATGAAATATATTTACTAATTTTATTTCATATTATATATTTATTCTTAACAAGAGCCGAATGAAATGAAAATTTCATGTTCGGATCTGTTGACAGGGTTTTAAATAGTAATATTTGCTCTAGTTTAACTAATGCAAGCATTTGGAACACCAGAAAAACAAATTTTAATTGAGCCTGTTTTTGCTCAATGGATTCAAGCATCCCATGGAAAAACAGAATATGGTTTTGATTTGTTATTATCACAAACAAACAGTCTAGCTTATTCTGCTGGACAAAGTTTATGGTTACCGGGTTGGCTTGATGCAATAAATAGTAGTACAAATACTTTATTTTTAACAATTGGTCCAGGTGACTTTTTAGTACACCATGCAATTGCTTTAGGTTAAGTTGTTGACCCTTCGTTCTGTGAAGTTCGTTGAAAAATTGGGTGAATTGCAAGAAACCTGTGTATATGATTAAATATAATATTAGTATAATACAATCTTTTATTATTTAATTTAACGTATATATGGTAATTTGCAGCCAAGCTTGAGGTACACTTCGAGAAGGTTCAGAGACTACTGGAGAGGTAAAGTCCTCTTAATAACCAGATATAGCGCCCGAAATCTTATAAAGTAAATAATAAGATTATGACATAGTCCATGTCTAAAGGAAACTTTAGAATCACATGTACATACTACAACATTAATTTTAGTAAAAGGAGCTTTAGACGCACGTGGTTCGAAATTAATGCCGGATAAAAAAGATTTTGGTTATAGTTTTCCGTGTGATGGTCCGGGTCGTGGAGGTACTTGTGATATTTCAGCTTGGGATGCTTTTTATTTAGCTGTTTTTTGGATGTTAAATACTATTGGTTAAGTTGTTGACCCTTCGTTCTGTGAAGTTCGTTGAAAAATTGGGTGAATTGCAAGAAACCTAAGTTTATATAAAAAAAAATAGGTGTATTTATAATTATTTTTATGTATATATGGTAATTTGCAGCCAAGCTTGGGGTACACCTCAAGAAGGTTCAGAGACTACTGGAGAGGTAAAGTCCTCTTAATAACCAGATATAGCGCCCGAGATCTCATTTTTAAAATAATTAAATGAGATTATAACATAGTCCATGCTTTTAGGAAACTTTAAGAGTAACATGGGGTAACTTTCTATTTCCATTGGAAACATTTAGGTATTTGGCAAGGTAATGTTAATCAATTTAATGAATCATCAACTTATTTAATGGGTTGGTTACGTGATTATTTATGGCTAAATTCATCACAATTAATTAATGGTTATAATCCATTTGGTATGAATAGTTTATCAGTGTGGGCGTGGATGTTTTTATTTGGACATTTAATTTACGCGACTGGTTTTATGTTTTTAATTTCATGGCGTGGTTACTGGCAAGAATTAATTGAAACATTAGTTTGGGCTCATGAACGTACACCAATAGCTGATTTAGTACGCTGGAAAGATAAACCAGTAGCTCTTTCAATTGTTCAAGCACGTTTAGTTGGTTTAGCTCATTTTAGTGCTGGTTATATATTAACTTATGCAGCCTTTTTAATTGCTTCAACAGCTTCAAAATTTGGTTAATAGTAATAATTTATAATTATTATAATATTTTTTTTAATAATTATTATGTTATTTTAGATAATGAAACAAAACAGTAAAAATTTTTGCTGATTTAATAAATTGTTATTTAAATTTAGTTAATTATTTGAATAACAATTTATTTTTTTTTTTATTTAATATAATGGAAGTAAACATTTTAGGTCTTATTGCAGTTGCCTTATTTATTTTAATTCCAACATCGTTTTTATTAATTTTATATGTAAAAACAGCTAGTTCAGAAACGAATTAATTTTATTTTTTAATAACAGTTATAATGAATAATATTTATTAAAATTAATTTTATCTTTTAATAACATTTATAATTAATCACTATTTATTAATTATAAATGTTATTAATTATATTTTCAAACACTAATTTAATGTCAAGTTTTAATTTTTATACAAAATAATAATTTATATATATTAATTTTACAAGAATAAAAAAAACATCAAATCAAAAAAATTAAGCCAGTAATAAATAAATAACGAAAAGAATGGCTCGTAAAAGCACCAATATCTTCTTTCAATTATTAAATTATAGGAATATATTGCTTATTTATTTAGTAAAATACGATCGTTCATATGATTTAAAACCTTTTTTTTCAAAGAAAAATATGTATAAATGCTTAGATTTTTCAATATATTCACTTGGTTTTGAATCCTGAAAAAATAGAATTTCATATACAGTAAAAATAGTTCAAATATTATTTTTTCGTTATTTAGAAAATTTTATAATTTGTTCTAGAAGAAAAGCTTTATGTCCTTTTTGTTTTTTTTTAATCGATCCATTGCTATATACGATTTAAAAAGTAAAAATTCCTTTAGTTTTTTCATTTCGTGAGGTGTAAAATGAGAATTAAAATCGTTATGAATTTAATTTTAATCAAAAAATTGATGTGCACAATGAAAAAATTTGAGCAATTGGGTTAATTATAATTATAATGATTTATATTTTCCTTTATTAGCTAAATATTTTAAAAATATTTTTATTGTGGATGTTGAATTTTATCATTCGATAGTATTAGATTTAATTTATTCAAAAAACTTTAAACTTTATATAAAATTTTATAATGACTATTTGGTAAATGTAGTAACAAAAAGACTTCCTACTGACGGTTTGGCAAAACTTCTAGGAAAATTAAAAATTCGTTTATTATTTTTACTTCGTGAAAAAACCAATGAGCAAGAATTTAATAAACTTTGGAAGAAATATGTTAAAAATTATTTTTATATTATGTTATATTATACTTTTTGTTCTTTTTTAGGAGGTTTATATGAAAACTTTGGTGTTTCAGGATATATAAAACTTGAAATACCTGCTTTTAGCAAATTTAAAGAAAAATATCAATTTATATCTCATCCATTTAGTAAAGAATTACTAGATAATTTAGAAAACGATTTTAGAAAATTAAAAAAATTATATGACGACGATATAGATGAACTGAAAAATCATTTACATCAAATGAATAAAAACAAAAAAAATATATATTAAATGTTCTTCCCCATGAGCACTCCGATTATCTTATTAAAAAAACTTTACTTTATACCGATGATGAAGAATAAAATATATTTTTTTTCACTTTTTCATAATTCAAAGATTTTTTTATATTAACACACACATATTTTTAATATCCCCCTTAAATAAAAAAAATTTCTAGAACTTGCTATCTATAGGCTGTTGTGAGAAAAAAATAATTTAGGGGGGGGACAGATATTAATTTTTAATAAATATAAAAAAATGATTTAAATATGTATAAAAATCAATATAGTTTTAGATTATTGAGTACTAAAAAGTATATTGAAATAAACCAAACGTATTAAATTATTCAATATTTTTAATTAAATTTGACAAATAAATTATTTATTATTAATATTCAGTCAATATTAATAAATATAAAAAAATATATTATTTATTTTTTTATATAAAAAATAGCAAAAATTGAAGGTAAGTATAATGGCAGTACCAAAAAAAAAAACATCAAAATCAAAAAAAAATAAACGGAAAATAATTTGGAAAAAAAAAGCAATGAAATGTAAATTAAATTCTTTTTCTTTATCAAATTTGCAACAATTAAAAACGTTGAAAGAAACAGACTAATTAAAATTATTTAAAATTATTTAAAAGAATTTTAATTAGCAATTATTAATTTATATAATAAATTAATAATTAAAATTCTTTTAAATAAATAATAAGGCGGCTGTAGCCAAGTGGTAAGGCATCAAATTGTGGCTTTGACAGTCGCGGGTTCGATCCCCGTCAGTCGCCCATTAAAAAAAATTAATAATTAAATATTTAATTATTTTAATATTTAATTATTAATTTTTAATAATTTGATTTCAATTTTTTATGAAAGTTATTATTAATAAAATAGTTTGTAATAAAAGTAGTAATTTCAAAGTCATAAAGGACTTCATTACACAAAAAATAATAAGCAAAACAATCTAATAATTCTTTATTTTTTTCGATTATTTTAAAAACTTTATTAAAAGATGTAAATAACAAATTAACAACAATATAATTAGATTCAATAGATTGTAATTGATTCCAGTGAATTAAATAATGATCACTATAATTCAATTTTTTTTTATTTGAACAATTTTTTATAAGTAATTTAGTATTAATTAGATTATAATAATAAAAATCATAGTAATAAAATTTTGATAAAATTTTATTTTTTATTTTTTTTCTTGGAACTAATATAAAAAAATTATACCAATTTCCATAAAAATTATTTAATACCTTTTTTAGTAATATTTGATTTTTGATTTTATATTCCCACCAATAAGGCATTTTATGCCAGGATTCTATTTTTTTAAAATTATTGAAATTTTTAATATGTTGATTAAATAATATTATTAAAAAATTAAATTTTTTTTTAAATAAATGTAAGGAAAATTCATTTTTATGAAAGGAATCTTTTTTAGATAATAAATTTGTATTAGGTCTATTTAAATTTATTTGTTTTTGGATTTGTTTAAGATACATTTGTTTTAAATTTGAAATTTTAATAGAATTATAAAATAAATTTTTTTCAATCATAATTATTATTAACCAATAAATTTTTTGTAAATCATAGTTTTCTAAATTAGACCAATTATTAAATAGATAATTTTGTATTATACAAATTTCTGTAGCTTTTCCAGAAATAAGAAATAACAAAAAATTTTCAAAGTGTTTTTTAGTTGTACAATGAGTAAATAATTCTTGAAAAAATTTTTTAGATTTATTAGTTTTTTCTGAAATTACTTGTAAAATTTTCCAAAAACTTAATCGTTTTAAATTAAAATTTGTTTCATTCAATAAAGAAAAAAGAATTGTTTTTCCACTAATATAATATAAAATTCTATTTAAATCAAATGAATTTTTAAAAACAAAATTAGGTATTTTGCATAAATTGAAATAATTAGTAAACAAATAATTATTGGATGAATAAAGTAATGTATATTTAATTAAATGTTGATGCGAAAAAACGGTTTGTTTAAATTGAAATGAAAATTTTATTAAATTCTTTATAGAACATGTTGCATTTGTTAAAAGTTGACAACCAAATAAATGAAGTTTTAATATTCGATTAATATAATAATAAAATTTTTTAATATTTAATATTTGTTTTAATTTAAACTTTAATTTTTTTTCCTTCAAATTAATACCTTTTTTAATTTTGTTTTTTAATAAATATAATGTCCGAAGATAGTGTTTCGAATTTTGATAAAATTTTTTTCTAGCGTTTTGTTGTAATTCATTTAAATTATTTTTTTGAAATTTTAATTTTGATAAATAAAGAAACAAATAATATGAATTTTTTAAATTATTACAAAAAAAATTCGATTTTGTATAAAATAAATTTATATGATTTTTTTTATATAAAGGGAAGATAAAAAAAGAATTATTTTGAGTTATCGTAAAAAATTGGTTTATAAAAAAAGAAAAAATACTATTTTTATCAAAATGAGTTTGTCCAAATAATAATAAATTTAAATAATAACCATTTTTATAACTATTATATTGGAAATCATTTGTACGAATATTAATTATTTCAATTCCATATTCAATTGTTTCAAAGTCGTGTAAAAATTTTGGCTGATTTAAAATTTTATGAATAATATTTTGTACAAGATTTTTTTTTTTTTGAAATATTAAACTAGAAGTAAGTTTTTTATAAATAGCTTTAAGGGCTGATATTTGCATAGCAGAGGCAATATCAGCGGATGTAAATCCATTGGTTTGATCAATAAATATTTTCCAATTAATTGAAGAATTTTTTTCAATTTGAGAAGACTTTTTTAATAATTCTAAACGTTTAGATTTATTTGGAAAATTTACATAAATAACTTGATTGAGTCGACCAGGTCTTATTAAAGCAGGATCTAAACTTTCTAATTTATTTGTAGTCCCAATAATAATAATATCATTTCTATTTTTAATTCCATCTATTTCACATAAAAATTGCGTTAACATAGATAACGCTTTTTTTTTTTTTAAATTAGATAAGTCAGATTGAAAAATATTTTGATTACTTTCATTTTTATTAACGAATGCATTTGCTAAAACCGGATTGACTAATTGCCAATATATGTTCGGTTTTTTTTTTAAATTTTTAATTGAAATAATTAAATTTTGATTTATTAGTTGTTTGGTATTAAAATAAGTTGAAACATCTTTTCGATTTTGACCTATTTTATCTATTTCATCAATAAATAAAATACAAGGTGCTTTTTTTTTAGCAAGACGAAATACTTGTTTTAATTGAGCAATATTTTTCATATCATCAGTAGCACTGGATTTAATATAAGCAAAGCCCGAATCAATAATAATTGGAACATTTGCTTCACCTGCTAAAGCTTTAACTAATATTGTTTTACCAGATCCAGAAGGCCCCACAATAATAAAACCTTTTGAAATAAATTGTTTAGTAATTTGATTTTGAATTATACTTTTTTTTTTTGCAATTTTTAATTTTTTTAATAGATAAAGAAAAGATAAAATAATGACAAAAAATTTTGAAGAATAATGAAATTTTTTTGTTTTTAATAATTTGAATAATGGTAATTTTGTTGGAGAACTAATGATTACTTGATTAAATCTTTTTTTTGAATTTTTTAATAATAAAATTGTTTTACTAAATTTATTTAAAAAAAAGTTACCTCCAGCTAAATTTTTAAATTTTATTTTTTTCGATTCAATTATCCCTTTATATTCAGCTTCTTTTAAATCGATTAAAGATTCTACTTTTAATTCTGAAAGAAAACTTTCTAATGCTAAGTTAATAGCATCTTGATAAACTTTTCGTAAATTATTTAATTTTGTTGCAATTATTAATAAAAAAAAAATTTGTGTTAAATAACTAATTTTTTTTTTTAAAATTGATTCATATAAGTGAATATCTTTTTTTAAGGATTTAAATTGAGCAAAATTATTATTTACTCTAGTAAAATTCTTCTCTTCTTTATAAATTAAAGGTAATTTTATTAAAGTAGTTGATTCAAAATTTACTAATATTTTTTTAAAAATAAAATTAGTCGATAAAATTGTATTAAATTTTTCTAACGAATAATTTAATAATACTAAAGGGTTGACTAATTTTGTTTGATTGTTTAAATTTTTTTTTAATTCATTTTTATAATAAAATTGATTATAAAAATCTTTTTGGTTTTCTAATAAATTATTTAAATATAAAAAAGGAGTTTTTGTTTCAAAAATTTCTTCAACATATGGTTGAAAATAAAATTTTTTAGAATTAAAACTTATTAATTTTTCGTCAAATATTTTTCTTTTTAAATCAATAATTGTTGCTTTTTTATCAAAAGAAATCATTTTAGAATTTTCGTTGAATTTTAAAGGTAAGTTTAATGATAAAAATTTTGCAATAAAATGTTGAATTTGTTTAGATTGTAAATCTAAACTTGTTTGATTATAATTTTCAAAATTTATTGTATTATTATTATTTTCTGATTTATAAATTCCATTTATGTCTAAATTTTGTTTTTCTTTAACTAACTCTTCGTCTAATTTTTTTAATCCATTTTCAAATTCTTTTTTAGTTAATTTAATAAAAAAATTTGGTTGTAAGGAAGAAAAAAAAAATTGTTGTTGCATTGATTTAAAATGAAAATGTTCTTTAGTTTCAAAAAGTATTAAATTGATTAATTTTAAATAATTATTAAAAAAAGTATGTTGTAAATTAAGACTTTGTTTTATGTGTAAATAAATAGAATATTTTAAACCAATTATTTTTGAAACTAGTATTGATTTTGATTGAATTTGATTAGGATTATAAAAAATCAATTTTTTATTTAAATTTTCTCTTAAAATATCGGGATATTGATATCCGGATACTTTACGTTTAAGAAATTCTGTTTGTTCAATTTTTATCGTATTTTGAATATTCGATAATAATATTGTTTTATTTGGTATAAAAACTAATTTTTTATTTAATAAAATTTTTTCATTTTTAAAATAAAAATTTAGTTTAGTAGAATTATTTAATTTTTTTATAATTTTATAAGTATTGATTTTATTAAATAAAATTAATAATTTATTAATTTTTTTTTTTTTTTGAAAAAAATAAAATAGTTTTGATTTAGAATGTAAACATGAAAAAAGTTCTTTTTGAAATAATGGAATTAATGATTTTTGTTTTTTTTTTAATCCAAAATAAGGTTGATCTTCTCTTAAAGAAATTGGTTTTTCAATTGTACATATTTGGTTAAAATTATTTTCAAACACATATTTTTTAAAACGTTGATGTGATAAAATTAAATTTCTTATATCTATTCTAAGAGCTTGTTTACAATCATTGTATGTTTTAAACAAAAATAAATTATATTGAGGATGTAAAGAAGTTTTAAAAAAAATTTTTTCATTTTTTGTTAAAGTTATTAAATGAAAATTTAAACATTTTTTAAAAAACGAAAAAGTAGTATAAATATTATATTGAAATAATCGGGAATTCCATAAATTCAAATTGAATTTTGAATTTAAAATACTAAAATTAAAGAGATCTAGTTGTTCTTCACTAATTGTTTTTGTTTCAAAATAATATGGAAACAAAAAACTATTAGTAATAGTGTTAAAATAAAAAAAGTTTTTTATATTTTTTTCAAGAATTTCATTTTTAGTAATATAATTATCTTTTTGAGTATTTGATCCAATAAATAAAGGTTTTATTGTAAAAAATGAATTTGTATAAAATTTTGAAAATTCATTCAAAATAAAAATATTATCTAATTTTGTTGGAATATCATCTAATTCATAAAAAAATGATTGCCAATGACTAATAGTTTTAAAATTATTAAATTTTTTAAATTTGAAAAAAATTTTTTGTGAATTTTGATTAATTAAATAATTAAATAAATTTAGAAAATTTTTTTTTTGTAACGGTTTTATAAATTTATTATAATGTCGACCAAGAAAAAAATAATAGTCTAATGAATTTAAAGTCTTTGACGATTTAAAATTTTTTTTTAATTTTAAAATTGCTATATACTCATTATTGTTATAAAATTTTAATTCTGAGTTAAATGTAAAAAAAATTGCACCATTAAAATAATTAAAATTTTTTAATAAAGTCCAATTAATTTTTTTAAATTGTTCTGTATAGTTAAAAGTATTCCAGGTTATTTGGCGAGTATTTAACTCTGTTATGTAAGTTAAAAAAGGTAAATTTTTTTTTATTAAAGTACTAAAAAAATCATATGAAATTAGTAAGGAATAATTATCAAAAGTATAACCTAGCAATGGTATACCAAAAATAAAAAAAGCCGTCGAATTAAATTTATTCATAGATTTTTTTATTTTTTTTTTTGTAATTATTGTAAATAAATACAATGTATTAAAATATTTTAATATAATAGAATCATTAAGTAAATTGAAAAAATATTTTTGGTTTTTAATAATCATAAAATAAATTGATTAAATAAAAATTTTATTTAAATAATAATAACTATTATTATTTAAACTGTTTTAATAATTTTAATATTTTTTTAAAATTAAAATTTTAATTTTAAAAAAATATTAAAATTAAAGTTTTAATTTAAATAACAAAAGAGTTTAAAATTCCAACAGCAAAAACTAATAAAATCCAAATACCAACTCCAGAAAAAACTACACGTTTATTTTCAGTCCATCCATTTGGTAATGCAAAAACAACAGGAACACCAATAACTAAAAGAAAAGATACAGTAATAAACGCAAAAAGTGTTAATTGAAAAATTAAAGTCATAATTAAATATTTAAATAGGATTTGATAATATTATGTGCTAATATTATTTAGTTTACTACTAAATAAAAGAATTTTATAAAAGTACAAAATCAAATCGAAATTTTTGAATTCAAAAAAGGTAATAAATTCGTATAAAAATGAAAAATTTTATAAATAACTAACTTTAGAATAAAATTATAAAAATTTATTCATTTGGGTTACCTGGGACTTGAACCCAGAACTTATCGGTTAAAAGCCGAGTACTCTACCATTGAGTTAGTAACCCAAATAAATAAAATTATATTTTAAATTTTATTGTAATCTTTTTTTAATTTTTTCAAAAAATTAAAAATAATATTAAAAATAATTCGAAAATTTTTTAAAATTAGTCTTTATTTTTAATAAAGTATTTTTATTAAAAGTTACAATTTCTAACAATTGATCTGTAGATTTTAAAATTAATTCTCCTATTGTATTAATATTATTTTTTTTTAATATTCGATAAACATCAAAAGGTAAATTTAAATTTACTAAATCTAATTTTAAAAATTTAGATTTAAAATTTTTGTTTAATTTTATTTGATTCATAACAAAAGTAGTATTATTTTTATTTGTTAATTTTGTACAATTAATTTTTTTTAATTTTTGAATTAAATTAAAAGTCGTAGTATGGGTTGATTTAAAATTTAATCTATATTTGGAATAAAAAATTGTTTTATTTAATTTTTTAAACTTTTTTTTGGATTTTAATAAGTAAAAAAAATTTTGATTATTAAAAATGCTTTTTTTGATTTGTTGTAAAGGTAATAATAATTGAATTAATATTTTAGATGTTTTATGAATTGCAAATCGTGGATCAATAGTCCCATTAGTCCAAATTTCAAAAAAAATAATTTCTTTATTTTTTAAATTATTTTTTAATTCAATGGTATAATTAGCTCGAAGAATAGGAGCAAAAATTGAATCAACTGGAAAAAAACTACTTGTAGACGTTTTTATTTTTTCTAATTGTTTAAATTTATTACTAAAAATAAGATTTTTTTTTTTTAGTTTTATATGTGAAATATTTTTTATATTCAGTAAATTAAATCGAATTACATTGGGAAAGTAATTCAATTGTTGAAGAATTAGTTTTTGTTTTTTCCAATTTTGATAATTATTAACAGAACTTAATTTATTTTGTTTTAATTTTAAGGAGTTAAGAAATATAGGTTTTACTTTTTGTAAAATTTCAATCCATGTAAAATATTGTTTTGAATTAATAGTAAAATTTAAATACGTTTTTCCACAAGCAATTAAAAATTTTATATTTAATTGGCCATCAGTTGCTAAAGTAGCAATATATTGATCAGGATCAATAGAAGAAATAAAAAAAGGTAATTTTAAATCATAAGCACGAACAACGCCCGGTCCTTGGGCGCTTAAAAAACCAACTTGAGGTTCATAATTATCAAAATCAGACTGTAAAATTATTTTTTTAAAATTTAATAAAATATCTAAAACACATTCTCTTACACCGTATAAAGTATCATATTCATGAGATGCTCCTATAATTTGAATTAATACTATTGCAGTACCAGATAATTCAGATAATAATGATCGTCGTAATGCATTTGCAACTGTAAGAGCTTGACCTGGAGAAAAAACACCTAATTCAAATTTTCCATAAAATTTGGTTGAGGTTATTTTTTTTGAATCTATACAAGATAATAAAGTATAAGTCATAATAAAATAAATTGATTAATCATAATGATTTAAAAATATCAAAATAGTTTTAACTAATTTAAAATTTTTTTGATATTTTTAAATAATAAAAAAAATAAAACTTTAAAATGAATTAATAAAATTTATTTACTAAAAAATTAAACACGTCTTTTTTTTGGCGGTCGACAACCGTTATGCGGAACACCGGTTATATCACGAATTAAAAGAATTTGTAAACCTGCATCAATTAAACCTCGAATAGCAGTTTCACGACCTGGCCCAGCTCCTTTTACCATTACTCTAGCTTGTTTTAATCCTTGGTTAATAGACTCACGAGCCGCAGTTTCAGCAGCTGTTTTTGCAGCAAAAGGAGTTGATTTTCGTGCCCCTTTAAATCCACAAGTCCCTGCAGAGGACCAAGAAATAACACGACCTTTAAAATTAATAATTGTAATAATGGTATTATTAAATGTTGATTGAATATGAACTACGCCTCGAGGAAGTTTTTTTATTTTAGTTTTTTTAGGTGTTAATTTTCGAATTTTTTTTGACATATTTTTAAATGAATTTTTTGATTATCCTTGACGTTGTTTATGTTTTGGATTTGAGCAAATAATTAAAATTTTTCTTTTACGTCGAATTAATCGACAATTTTCACATATTTTACGAACAGATGGACGAATTTTCATTTTTTTTTAGATAAAATAAAAAAAATTTGAGTTATATTTTAATTTTATTTTTAAAATACATATACATTTTTTCTCAATATAATATATCAACACTTGATTATAAAAAAACTAAAAATTTTATTTTTTATTATTCGTTTTAAAACGATAGACAATTCGGCCTCGTTTTAAATCATAAGGACTTATTTCAATAAGAACTAAATCTCCTACCAAAATTTTAATAAAATTTCGTCTTATTTTTCCAGAAATATGAGCGATTACTTCAAATCCATTTTCTAATTGAACGTAAAAAATACCATTAGGTTAGAGTCGATATTAATTTTTCAATTAAAACCTCTCCTGCCGAACCACGCATGAAAGTTTCCTTTCACGTGGCTCTAAGTTTTAAGAAACTCTGTATTTTTTTTATTTTCTAAAATAAGTAGAGATAATTGTGAAGTACATAAGTTTGAATATTAGTATTACTTTTTATTAAATCAAATATTTTAAAATTTTTGAATGGAAAATGTTTTTTTTATTTTTTCAGATGTCCAAAGACGTTTATTACGAATACGTTTGTTTCTGCGAATTTCATGTCTTACATATTTCCATACATTATGTTTTATATACCATAAAGTAGATTTTTTTTTGTTACAATATTTATAATAATTTTGCCAAATTCGAACAATTAAATTTATATTTTTTAAACGTTCTTCTAATGTAAATCGTTTATCTCGAATAATATTTTTAATTTTATTTTTTAAATTTTGATAATTTTTAGTAGTAGGAACTGAATTGAATTTACCGGATGGTAAAATGGAAAATTTGAAACCCATAAATTCAAAACCTTCAGTAATTGTAACTATTTTAGTTTGTTTTGTTTTTATACTTAATCCCCGTTGTGTTAAAAATTGATTAATTTTTAATTGAAATTCCATTAAATTAAAATTAGGTGTTATTAAAAAAATACAATGATCAGCATATCTTAAACCCTCACCTAAATTTTCGAAATCATGTAAAAGTAAATTTGCTAATAAAGATGGAAATTTTGCATGGGCTTTTTCAACCATTGGATATTCTATAATAATACCAGCCTTTAAAGACTTCCATATTTTAATTTTTGCCCATCGTGGTAAATTAACTCGTTGCATTATTATTTTATGTGAAATTTTATCAAAACATTTTTCTAAATTAATTTCAAGAATTTTATATTCTTTATTTAAATTATGAAATGTTTTCAATTTATTATAAATTATTTTTTGAACATTATAATAAGTTTTTCCTGGTCGAAAACCATAATGATTTTCATTAAAATAAGCTTCGCATTCTGGTTCTACTGCATATGTTATCCAATGTTGGCAGATTGTATCATATATTGTTGGTACAGTAAAATAATGTTTTGTACCATCTAGTTTATAAATCCATTGTTTTTTTAATGGTTGAGGATTCCAATCTTTTAAATTAATTAAATCTGCAAATTGACATAAATTTGTAATTTTTTGTATCAATATTTTATTTCGTTTCAATTGTTTTTGGTTTAATTTTAAAATTTGTTTAATCGCTAAATATTTCGCTGCTTTGCTTGAAAGAATTAATTTTTGGATTTTTCGAACTAAACGTAGATTCTCTGTTTTTCGAGCTTTATAAAGTCTAGTTTGTAATCTGAAAAGTATTTGTTGAAATTTGTTCCAAGGAAGTTTATTCCATTTATCAATATCTTGGATAAGATTTGTCATAATATAATTTTTTTTATTTGATTCTTAAAACTGTTGAATAATTTGCATTCAACTCCTACCCCAAATATCTTATGGTTATTAATTATTTTTAATAGTATAAAGACCATAAATTGTGTTTGGTTTTTTCTCGTTTTTCGATCTGATCTATTTTATTGTTTATTATTTTAATATAATAATACCCAATTATAAATTTTTTTATTGTGTTAGGTTTAATCACTTTGCTGACTGACTGCTCTTTAGCGAGCCTCTTACATTTATTGATATAGGCGAGCATTTTTTTGCCAGTTTGGTCAGAGAATATAGACATCCTTTTCTGCCGCTCAATTCAACATTTTTTTTAATTAAACCATGACAATTTGCTATTAGCGCGTATTAAGTACGTAACAGAATGTAATACATACATCTGGTCTATATTTCTTTAATAACCTTCGCCCTGTTCCCGGCTTCACTTTAGTGAATAAAACGTCTGTGCGGGCAGATAAGCTGTCACTTGTGCTATTCAAGGGTGGGATTTGTTGATTAGAATTTTAATCGATTAAATTAAATAATTAAAAAAAATAAATTTTTTAAACTTACCCACATCAGAATCGAAATTATAATATTTTTAGTTTTATATTCCAAAAAAAATTTTTCAGTTTAGAGTTTTAATTAATACCTATTTTAAAAAAATTGATTAGTCTGTACTTTTACACTAAAAACGAGTCGCACATAAACATTGAGTCACAACACCTTGCATTTCAATAAGATTTTCTTTTTTTTGAACCAAATTGTTGGGTAGGTTTTTTTTAGTAGTAACATTATACCCCCCGAAGAACCGTACATGCAAGTCTCCTTGCATACGGCTCAAGTTTACATTTTAAAATTTATTAATTATTTTAATAATATTAATTTATTTAATAATAAAATAATTTCATATTATTAAAATAATCGACTAAATAAAAAATTTATTCGATTTCATCTTATTTATATTTTTTTTCATTAAATAAAATATAAATAGAAATATTTTTTATTTATTCACTGATTAAACCTGACCTTCATTTTCTTATGTTATAATAAAATATTAATTTTTAAAACTCTAATTAAACATCAGTTGATGCTAATTGCCTAATGTTTACGAAATTATTAAAAATTTTTCGAATAAGATTTTAAGCATAACAAGGTCATCCGCATACCTTTTTTTTTAATTTTGTTGACTAGTAAGTTTTATTACATTAATTAAAAAAAAAGATATTCCCACGTTTCATAGACAATAGATAGAAATTGTGATATTGATTATAAACGCCCCGATGCTAAGGAGGTATACAGAAAACAACATAAATGATTTATTTCTTCCATTCAAGCATTTATTAATCTTATTAACAAACATGTTACCAGTATTACGAGGCCACCTCAATCAATTTCTTCAATTTTTTCTCTTACTCTGAATTATGGTAACATTATATTTCTGAGTGTTTATGACTGCTTAAAATATTTTTTATATTTTGTCAGATGAGAAAATAGGTATACCGCTATTAGAATAAATTTTTAACTTTGAATATTTCATTTTTTTTTAAAGTTAAAACTTTCTACTATTATCAATGACTTTCGTGTCGCACATTTACCTTACCAAATAGAACATAGTAATTCGCCACCAATTTTATACAAGCGGGCGTCTCGATCTGTTATAATACCTTTTGAAGTAGATAAAATAATAATTCCCATACCATTTAAAATACGAGGAATATCTTTATAGCCTGAATATAAACGTAAACCAGATGAACTTAATCGTTTTAAATTTTTAATACAAGGTTTTTTTGACTGACCAAAATATTTTAATGTTAATTCAAGATAATTTTTTGAGTCTTTAGTTATTTTAAAAGATTTAATATAACCTTCTTTTTTTAAAAGTTCACTAATTTGTTTATTAATTTTTGTATTAAAAATAAAAACTTTTTCATATTTTGCTAAATTAGCATTACGTATACGCGTTAACATATCATTAATTGTATCATTTACCATAATAAAAATATTTTTTTCTAAAGTTTTTAATATATTATTTATTTGATTGAAATGGCATACCAAATTCTTTTAATAAAAGAAATGCATCATTATCTGTTTTAGCTGTTGTAATAATTGAAATATCCATTCCTCTAATTTGATCAATTTGATCATAATTAATTTCAGGAAACATCAATTGTTCTTCTAAACCTAAACTATAATTTCCAGATCCATCAAAACTTTTAGAGCTTATCCCTTGAAAATCCCGAATACGAGGAAGAGCTAATGAAATTAAACGATCTAAAAATGCATACATTTTTTCACCTCGTAAAGTAATTGAAATACCAACAGCAGTTTTTGAACGTAATTTAAACCCAGCAATCGCTTTTTTTGAACGTGTTAAAACGCCGCGTTGACCTGTAATCCAACTTAATTCGATAAGTGAAGTTTCTAAAATTTTAGAATTTTGTGATGCATCGCCTAATCCGCGATTTATTACAATCTTAGAAATAGAAGGAATTTGATGAATATTTTTATATTTTAATTCTTTAAGTAATTTAGGACTTATTATATATTTATATTTATTTTTTAAACGTTCGGTCATAGTTATTTCGTTTTTTTTTTAATAATAAAAACTTTTTTATTTTTGATATTACTATTTTTATTAATTTTTATTAAACGATTTTTAAAAATATTTTAACAAAAATTAATTTTAAATTATAAAACTTCAGGAGCTAAAGAAATGATTTTTGTAAATTCATATTCTCGTAATTCTCGAGCAACAGGCCCAAAAACTCGAGTACCCCTTGGATTGTTATCTTTATTAATAATAACAACAGCATTTTCATTAAATCGAATATAAGTTCCATTTTTACGTTGAATTCCTTTAGCAGTTCTTACAATGACTGCTCGTACTTTATCTGATTTTTTTAAAGGCATATTTGGATTAGCTTGTTTTACAACACCAATTATTATATCACCAATATTAGCTGTTTGTTTAAAGTTGCCTCCTAAGACTCTAATACACATTAATTTTTTTGCACCGCTATTATCAGCTACATTTAAAATAGTTTGAGGTTTAATCATATTCACTTCATATCATTAAATAAATAAAAGATTCTTAATATTAATTTTACATGGTTACTAAAAAAATTTTAATTTGAAGAAAAAATAATTTGTGTTTTTATAGGCATTTTATGGCCGGCAATTTCAAGTGCTTTTTTAGCTTCTTGCTTTTGAATACCAGTAATTTCATAAATAATAGTTCCTGGTTTTATAACTGAAACCCAGTATTCTGGGGTACCTTTACCAGATCCCATTCGACTTTCTGCTGCACGCATAGTTACCGGTTTATCAGGAAAAATTCGAATCCATAATTTACCATTTCGGCGAACATAACGTGTTAATACTCTTCGACCAGATTCGATTTGACGCGATTTAATCCAACCAGGCTCAATCGCTTGTAAACCAAAATTACCATAAATTATGGTATTTCCTTTATTTGCTTTGCCTTTCATTTTTCCACGATGATAACGTCTAAATTTTGTTCTTTTTGGTTGTAACATATATTATTTTTCTAATTTTAATTCAAACTTTATACTTTATTTAATTGTATTTTTATTAGTCAATAAAATATTAAATATTTTTTTCTCCATTAAACGTCCAAACTTTAATTCCTAAAATACCATAAATAGTCTTCGCTGTTTTATAAGAATAATCCATATTAGCTCGTAATGTTTGTAAAGGAACACGACCTTTTCGAACCCATTCAGTTCGAGCGATTTCAGCTCCATTTAAACGTCCAGCAATTTGAATCTTAATACCTTGAAGTTTTTCACCATTTGTTCGTGTTAAACATTTTTTAAGTGCAGATCGAAAAGGTACCCGTTCTTCTAATTGTTGAATTAAATAATCAGCAAGAACCGAGGCTCTAGTATAAGCCTTTTCAATCTTAAATATTTTTAAAATAATTTTTAACTCTGGTAAATTTTTTTTTAATCGATTTTTTTGACATAATTTTTCTAGATTTGATTTTAATTCTAAAATATTTTTTTTTGTTTGTTTTAAACCAAGCATTTTTTCTGGAATAGCAGCATAAATAGAAATTTCAACAAAATCAATACTTTTTTTTGTTTTTATATCTTGTGTTGTTCGGCGGCGATTAATTAAAATATCAACAATATTCGCTGTGGGATAGTTATTCGAAATAAAAGATCTTAATAATTTATCTTCTAAAAGTAAACGAGAATAATTTTTAGAATTGGTAAACCATTTAGAACGGTGTTTTTGTGTGATACCAATCCGTAAACCTAGAGGATGTACTTTTTGACCCATATTATTTTTATAATATTAAATTCGAGATTTGTAACTAAAATTTGTTTTTTTTTTTACTAAAAAAAACAAATTTTATTAGATCAAATAAAGTTTTATTAAATAATAAAATTTTAGTTATTATTAAATTTTAAATAAAACTATAAAATATATATACTGAAAATTTTAGCAAATACAATAAAAAAAATATTTATTTTTTACCCTTTTTTTATTAATATTAATACTATTAACGTTTAATAATTTTATCTTTTTTAATATGACCTTTAAAAGTTCGTGTAGGTGCAAATTCGCCTAGTTTATGACCAACCATTTGATCAGTAATAAAAATTGGAATATGTTCACGACCATTGTGTACAGCGATCGTATGCCCAATCATAATAGGTACAATTGTTGATGCACGAGACCAGGTCTGAATTACTTCTTTTTTAGTATTTTGTTTATTTAATTTTTGAATTTTTTTTAATAAGTTGTCAATTACAAAAGGACCTTTTTTTAATGAACGAGACATAGAAATAAAAATTATAGATTAATTTAGTATAACTAATGCAATGAAATAAATTAATTTTTTCGACATTTAATAATGAATTTATTACTATATTTTAACGATTTACGTGTACTTTTTCCTAATGCAGGTTTTCCCCATAAGTCAACTGGGCGTATTCGACCAATTGGTGAACGCCCTTCACCTCCTCCATGAGGGTGATCACAAGGATTCATTACAACACCTCGTACTTTTGGTCGTTTACCTAACCATCTCATTGCACCAGCTTTTCCAATACATATATTATTTGCTTCAATATTTCCAACTTGACCAATTGTTGCCCAACAATTATCTAATACTAAGCGAACTTCGCCTGATGGTAAACGTAAAGAAACATATTTACCTTCTTTTGCAATAATTTGTGCAACGGCACCTGCCGCTCGCGCGAATTGTCCACCAACTCCTGGACGCAATTCAATATTATGAACTTGTGTGCCTAATGGAATATATTGCAAAGGTAACGAATTTCCAGTTATAATACCGGCTTTTGGTGAGGTTAAAATAACTTCTCCTATTTTCAAGCCTTTCGGATGTAAAATATAACTTTTTGAACCATCTTCATAATATAAAAGAGCTATTCGAGCATTTCGGTTTGGATCATATTCAATATTTTGAACTTTTCCAATTATATTAATTTTTTGACGTTTAAAATCAATTTTACGATACAATTTTTTATGGCCACCGCCACGATGACGACAAGTTATTATTCCTCGATTATTTCTTCCCTTTGATCTACAAATCCAGATTGTTAACGATTTTTCGGGCGAAAAAGAAGAAATATTACAATTTTTATTTTTAATTTCATTAAAGTTTGAAATTGAACGATGACGCGTACCTGCGGAATATGGTTTATAAGAACGAATACTCATAATATTTTTTTCTTATTATTAAATTTTTACTAATTGTCAAAAATTGGAATTTGTTCATTTGATTTAATAGTAATGATTGTCCTTTTATATCTAACTTTATAACCATGTTGAAAACTTAATTTCTTTTTTTTTATTGGTAATAAATGTGTGTTAATTGAAAGAATATTTACATTAAATAATTTTTCAAAAATTTGTTTTATTTGTTTTTTTGTTAAACGGCTATCAACATCAAATGAATATTTATTTTGTTCAATTAATTCATAAGATTTTTTTGTGAGAATAGGATATTTCACTAGATCTATCATAATGTACTCTAATTAACTTTTAATTTGTTTTAAATTTTTTGATTTATGATGTATCTTTATTCTAATTTTTTCAAAAAATATATTAACTAATAAAATAATTTAAAAAAAAAGTTCGAATAAAGGTACTTGTAATTTTAAACTGAACTACTTTAAAAAAAACTAAATTAAAAATAAATAACAAATTTATTTATTGACAAAACAAAAAATTTACAATAATATGTAAATATTAGATTTTTAAATAAAAATACTTTTATTGATTAACTTCAAATTGATTATTAATAATGATTTATTAAGTTTTTTTATTTTTAAAAATGAAAAATTTAGTTAATATTAATAAACTTTTTTTATTTCTTTGTAAAAAATATAAATTACTTTTGGATTGATAGAAATAAAAAATAAAACTAAAAATATTTGCTACGTTATTAGTAAATTATTTTTTAATAATATTAAATTTTTATTATTAAAATTTAAATTAGTTTAATATAGTGCAAAATAAATTTTTTGAAAACCTTACTAAATTTTTTATTTTTGTTTGGTTTAAGTGTTAAAAATTTTAATTATGTCAAATTCTTCTTATATTGATACACAATCAAAAAGTGTTGGTCGCATTACACAAGTTATTGGTCCAGTTGTTGATATTACGTTTTCACCTGGACGTATGCCAAATATTTATAATGCAATTTTAATTAAAGGTACTAATCAAGCAGATCAAGATGTTTCAGTTACTTGTGAGGTTCAACAATTATTAGGTGATAATTGTGTTCGTGCCGTTGCTATGAATGCAACCGAAGGTTTAATGCGTGGAATGCAAGCTTTAGATACAGGAAAACCATTAACTGTACCAGTAGGTGGAACGACATTAGGTCGTATTTTTAATGTTGTTGGTGAGCCTGTAGACGGTTTAGATGAACCATCACATGAAGAAAGTCGACCAATCCATCGTTCAGCTCCTGCCTTTGTTGATTTAGACACAAAACTTGCTATTTTTGAAACTGGAATCAAAGTTGTTGATTTGCTAGCTCCGTATAGACGTGGTGGAAAAATTGGTTTATTCGGTGGAGCTGGGGTTGGAAAAACGGTTCTTATTATGGAATTAATTAATAATATTGCTAAAGCTCATGGTGGTGTATCAGTATTTGGAGGCGTTGGTGAGCGTACTCGAGAAGGTAATGATTTATATATTGAAATGAAAGAATCTGGTGTTATTAAAGAAAATAATATTAGTGAATCCAAAGTAGCTTTAGTTTATGGCCAAATGATGTGACACGTTCTATAAAAATTAACTGTGTTAAGATGAGGTTAAATACCTTCAAACAAATCGGTAGTTTGCCTTTAATTTTTGATTATAAGTATGGGAATCCTGAAAAGTTTAGCAAAAAATTAAAGTATCTCTATATCTAATGATACAAATGTAAGCAACCTAGCTTTAAACATAAATTTTACTTTTAAGTAATAAAAAGCCATAATAAATATATGAATTTTAATCTGGAAGTTTCATTTAACTTATCAGACCGAATTTAAATAAAATAGGGTGTATTGTTTGAATCTAAGTAGAGAAAGAAGTATCAAGCACGGAACGTTGAAAAATTAATATAGTTCCTTAATGAAGGACAAATCCAATTGTAATCTATATTAATGAGGGAAACTTTAAAAACGCTAATATTGATAGACGATTAAAAATTGAATATTTCAAATACGCTAATGTTAAAGATGCATAATAAATAATTTTTATAGAAACTGTACAATCTAGTATTGAATACAATTAAATTTGAAATTTAATTGCGAATTAAAATCACATATCGATTGTATTTTTTAAAAGTTTTGTTAATAAAAATAAAATTATTGCAAGAGCTGGATGAAAGGAAACTTTCAAGTCCAGATCGGAAGACGAGGATGAATAGAAATATTATCCTTAGTTTAACAATGAACCACCTGGAGCTCGTATGCGTGTTGGTTTAACAGCATTAACAATGGCTGAATATTTTCGTGATGTTAATAAACAAGATGTTTTATTATTTATTGATAATATTTTTCGTTTTGTCCAAGCCGGTTCGGAAGTATCCGCTCTGTTAGGTCGTATGCCTTCAGCTGTAGGTTATCAACCAACTTTAGCGACAGAAATGGGAGGATTGCAAGAACGTATTACATCAACTAAAGATGGATCAATTACTTCAATTCAAGCTGTTTATGTACCAGCGGATGATTTAACAGATCCAGCTCCGGCAACCACATTTGCTCATTTAGATGCAACAACTGTATTGTCACGCGGTTTAGCATCAAAGGGTATTTATCCTGCTGTTGATCCATTAGATTCAACTTCAACAATGTTACAACCATGGATTGTTGGTGAAGAACATTATTCATGTGCGCAAAATGTTAAACAAACTTTACAACGTTATAAAGAATTACAAGATATTATTGCTATTTTAGGATTAGATGAGCTTTCGGAAGAAGATCGTCAAGTAGTAGCAAGAGCAAGAAAAATTGAACGTTTTTTATCACAACCTTTTTTTGTCGCAGAAGTCTTTACTGGTTCACCTGGAAAATATGTTAGTTTAAAAGAAACTATTACTGGCTTTAATAAAATTTTATCCGGAGAACTTGATGATTTACCTGAACAATCTTTTTATCTTGTTGGAACCCTTGATGAAGCAATAGCAAAAGCAGCAAATTTATAGTTTATTATTTTTGCTTTTTTAGTTATTATAATCAAATTGATTATTATTTTATTTTATTATTTTTAAGAAGGATTTTTATGAGTTTACAAATTTGTATTATGACTCCAGATCAAATTTTTTGGAATACAAAAGCAGAAGAAATTATTTTACCTACTAATACTGGACAAATGGGTATTTTAGTTAAACATGCTCCTTTAATTACAGCATTAGATATTGGTGTAATGAGTATCCGACAACAAAATCAATGGCAATATATTGCGTTAATGAATGGTTTTGCGTCTATACAAAAGGATCAAGTAATTATTCTTGTAAATTCTGCTGAATCTAAAGAAACAATTGATGTTATGCAAGCGGAAAAAGATTTTTTAAATGCTCAAAAACGTGTGAACCAGGTAATTGATGAAAAAGAAAAAGTTGAAGCCGTTTTAGCTTTTAAAAGAGCACGTGCTCGTTATTTAGTAATTAAAAATTGATTACGTTTTACTTTTATTAATTTAAATATAAAAAAAATAAAAATAAATTTATGTTTATAGTTAATAAAAATTAAATAAATTTTTTTTAGTATTTTTAGAAACTTTTTAAAAATTGTTTTTTTAAAAATACTAAAAATTTGACAAACAAAAAAAATTAGATATACTATAAAGTATAAATTTTATAAAAAAAATTAAAAAAAAAACTGCCCCCATCGTCTAGAGGCCCAGGACATCTCCTTTTCACGGAGGAAACGGGGATTCGAATTCCCCTGGGGGTATAAATAACTTTAACAAAACAGGTATATTAAATATAATTTTTATATTTTTTATAAAAAATATAAAAATTATATCAGTTATTTATATAAAGCAATACCTAAACGTACTGCAAAAATACCATTAATTAATGCAATTAATAAAGCAATAAAGATTTGATTTTCTAAAATCATAAATTATGTTCCTTTTATTCAAAATTTATCTAAAAAAAATTAAATTAATTAAAATTTAATTATAATCCATTTCCTGTTTGTGTTGATAATAAAACGATAACTAATGGACCAGCAGCAAGAATAAATGCTAAAGAAATTAATTGAAATAAAACTTCTAAATTCATTTTTTTTATATATTTGAAGATAAAGATAATATTAATATTTTATAAAAGTTATTATTTATAAAATAAATACTATAAAATTTTGATTTTTAAATTTAAATTATTGTTTATGTATTTAGATACTAAGTAACTAAACAATAATTATTATCTAAAACTTACTGAAGCTTGCCAAACAAAAGCTAAAAGTAAAAATAAAATCGGAATAATAGGTAATACATCAACAAGTGGATCAAAAGGTGCGTATGCTTCTGGTAATTTCGTTAAAAAAAAAGTCATATAAAAATATTTAGTTTTAATCAATAGATATATATATAGTTACCCTATATAAACGTATTTATAATTAATTTTTTTATAAAAAAAAAATTAAACCTACACTAATTCTTATTATTAAAAAATATTATGAAACTAGCATTTATTTTTTTTAAAGTGTATCAAAAATTATTATATTATTTTAATAATGTTAATTTATTTTAAAATAAAAAGTTTTTACTATAAATAAATTCTAATTTATATTTAATTTATAATGATGATCCTAATCCAGAATAAGAACCATAAAAAAAAATAGCTAATAAGCTTAAAGCAGCTACTCCAACAACAACACCTACCAACCATAATGGAATACGTCCTGTTGTTCCAATATTTGACATTTCGTTAACCTTCAATTTAAAATTTAAGTAAATTAATATATTAAAATTTAGACTAAACTAATAAAAATATATTAAAAAATAAAAAAATATTAATTGTATATATTACGTCTTTGAATACTAAAAAATTTATATTTTTAATTTTTAATTAAAAATATAACTAGAAAATAAAACAGCTAAAACGAAAATAAGTAATAGTCCCCAATAAAGACTTGTACGATTCAATTCAACACTTTGTTTATTAGGATTTGGTTTATTCATAATTGTTTAAGTCCTTCGAAGTAAAAATAAGTAAATAACAGATTGATTATATTTAAAATTAAATAAGTTTTAACGTTGAATAAATTGCATTGCTGTAATTGCACCTAAAAAAAAAACTGTAGGAACTGCTAAAGCATGTACAGATAACCAACGAACAGTAAAAATAGGATAAGTATATGTTGATTTTTTTGTTGACATTTTTTAGTAATAATAAAAATAAAATAAACTTAATCGATTTATTATTTAATTAATTTCAATTATAAAAAATTAGATTAATAAATTATTGAAATAATTAATGAATTAAGTTAAAAAAAATTAGTTAATTAACATTTGATAATGCTTTAACTTGTTCTAATGCTTCAAAACGATTTGTAATTAACGGTGTTTCTTGACGTTCTTCAGTAAAATATTCATTTGGACGCGGTGTTCCAAAAACATCATATGCTAAACCAGTACTTACAAATAACCATCCAGCAATAAAAAGTGAAGGAATTGTAATACTATGAATTACCCAATAGCGAATACTTGTCAAAATATCTGAAAACGGTCGTTCTCCTGTAGTTCCAGCCATATAATTTTTTACCTCCTTTTATTTTCTTTAATTAAATATTATTTATTCTGTTTCACTTTTTTATAAATAATCTCCAGGTTTTTCTTTAAATTAAAATAAAAAAAAATAGAAGGGGAGAAACAACCCCATTGATAATTATTTAATGTTATACTAATAAAAAAAATAAAGTTAAGTTTTCTAAATATTTAATTAAAAAAAATCATATTTACATTATATAAAATATATTATATATATATAATAATATATTATATTAATTAAGCGGAGTTCGTATAGTGGTAATACCTCAGCCTTCCAAGCTGAAGCGAGGGGTTCGATTCCCCTACTCCGCTAATTATATTTGCGATTTATAAAAAAATTATTTTAAAAATAATTTTTTTAATTGGGCTTAACAGGAATTGAACCCGTATTAAATACTTAGAAGGTAATTGTCTTATCCATTAGACGATAAGCCCAGACCAAAAGATTGGTTCTTTTTTTTAATATATGTTTTCAATACTCCACTCAAGTAAATTAAAATTTTATTAAGTTTTTTAGTAATTACATAATATGTCTAAAAAAAATATACTCTCGCTGAAAAAAATAAAAATAGTTTTTTGTTTTATAGATAAAACTTTTTTAGATTTTTTTGTTTAGTTGTTTTTTGTAGTTGAATTCGTTGTTAATCTAACTTTTTTGTGTACAAAAAAGTTTGTTCATATGAATATTAATGAGGTTTTTTCGTTTTGGTAATTAGTAAGTATTTAGTTTTTTATAATTTTTTTCTGTTTTTATTCACTTAAGTTAAATATTATTGTAAAGGAAAATACTTTTTTGTCAAATAATAAATATATTAAAAAAATCTAAAAGTTTGATATTATTATTTTAATTAAACTTTTTATTTAATATTTTTAAATTCTTAAATATAAATAAAAAGTTTAATTAATTTTTATATAAAACTTAATTGACACGAAAATTACAAGTTAGCCAATTGCAATAATACGTGCTAAGAAAAAAGACCAAGTAGTAGCAATCCCTCCTAATAAATAGTGAGCTACTCCAACAGCTCGTCCTTGCGTAATACTTAAAGCACGTGGTTGAATAGCTGGAGCTACTTTTAGTTTATTATGTGCCCATAAAATTGATTCAATTAGTTCTTGCCAATAACCACGACCACTAAATAAAAACATTAAACTAAAAGCCCATACAAAATGTGCTCCTAAGAAAATTAAACCATATGCAGATAAAGCTGAACCATATGATTGAATAACTTGTGCTGATTGTGCCCATAAAAAATCGCGTAACCACCCATTAATAGTATTAGCACTTTGAGCAAAATTACCTCCAGTAATATGAGAAATACCTGATGTATTTACAGTTCCCCAGACGTCTGATTGCATTTTCCAACTAAAATGAAAAATAGCAATTGATAAAGAATTATACATCCAGAATAATCCTAAAAAAACATGATCCCAAGCAGATACTTGACAAGTACCCCCACGACCTGGACCATCACATGGGAATCTGAAGCCTAAATTTGCTTTATCTGGAATTAATCGTGAACTTCGGGCATATAATACACCTTTTAATAAAATTAATACCGTTACATGAATTGTAAAAGCATGTATATGATGTAAAACTTAGTTTATGTCAGTTTGGACTATATCTTTATTATAACACAAATTATTAGAAAAAATCTTATTCGAATAAAATTATTATGTAATGTATATGCAATTTCTAACACTTGTAGAATTAATTTGTGTATAAATATTTCGCTTGTAGTCTCTGAGGAGTCTAGGTTTAAGAAATATCATTTTTTTTTATAATTCTTTTCAAAAATTAAAGTTTCCTGCTGATTAACCCTACTGAAAAGATTTTTTCTTATGTAAATTAAGAACTTCCAGATTTTAAAATAGTTCCAGCATATAGCGAAATTTTACTTGATCCATCAACTTAAACCAAGAAATCAGATGTTCCAAGAGCAATAGGCATCATAGCAACTTTTCCACCGACAGCTACAACATCTCCACCCCATGAAGCACTTGTACTTGCAAGAGCATTTGGTGCTGTAAAGTTAGGTGCTAAAAAATGTGTTTTTTGAATCCATTGAGCAAATACTGGTTGTAATTGAATAGCAGTATCTGAAAACATGTCAGCTGGACGACCTAAAGCACTCATTGTATCATTATGAATATATAATCCAAAACTATGGAATCCTAAAAAAATACAAACCCAATTTAAATGTGAAATAATTGCATCACGATGACGAATCATACGGTCCAATAAATTATTATAATTATTTGTTGGATCGTAATCACGAACCATAAAAATAGCTCCATGAGCTCCTGCACCAGTAATACAGAATCCTCCAATCCAATTATGATGGGTAAATAATGATAATTGAGTAGCATAATCGGTTGCTAAATATGGATATGGTGGCATAGAATACATATGGTGCAAATGATAATTTTTTAAAATAAAAAATTATCATTTGGACTATATCTTCAATTGAATATTAGTTAATCTAAAAAAAAATATTTTATTAAAAATCGTAAAAAATCTTTTAATTTTCTATGTCATTATTTTAAAATTTTTTGTAATAATTAAATAAAAATTTAGAAAACTACAATTAATTGTTTCACATATAGTCTCTGAGGATCCACAGTTATTTTTAAACTGGATTTTAATGTGTTTCCTGCTGATTAATTTTATCAAAAAGATTTTTCCATTTGAAATGAAAGTTTATAAATCAAAAAACAAAAGAAATATTTGCGTAGATTCTTTAATTTTAAATTTTTTTTGATAAAAAAAAATTCAAAAATTTTGTTGGACTTTTGATAATTATTATTATTTGTCAAAAATAAAAAATATAATTATTTTATTATAAATTATTCCAGCATATAGTGAAATTTAATGTAACCCAGTTTTTTAAGCTACAATAATGGATAAAGAACCAAATAATGCTAAATTAATAGCTAATTGAGCATGCCATGAAGTTGTTAAAATTTCATATAAACCTGTATGACCCTCCCCTGTAAATGGACCTTTGTGTGCCGTTTTGTTAATTAAAAGCCGCTAACTTTTAATAAAATGAATTTAAATAAATATTTAAATCATTTTCTTTAAGTTTCCTTAAAGACCAGACTATATCTTTACCTTTTTATACTAATCTTTTTTATTTTTTGTTTATTTTATTTTGTAACATATAAATCTAAAGTAAAGTCAAAACTAAATTATTGGTATAAATTAAGGTATCTGCCGTTTCGAGTGACAATAGCTTTCACCCTACTCCCGTTTGGGATAGTCGTTGAACCTTCTACGAATTTAATTAATTTGCCATTAAACCGTTGCCAATCTAGTGCGAAACCAATACGTTTTTTTACTGTTAGCCAATACGACTTTCAGTATTAAACCGAACATCTAACAAAAGACAAACTTTTTATTAAATAAAACAAATATAAAATTTTAGTGAAAGATTTAAAAAAATGTAATTATTAAACAAAATAAACCTAACAATAAAATAACAAGTTATTAGGTTTACCCTAACAATATAATATTTTGTTTGTTAAAATTAACAAAATAAATGTTATGTTAGCCCCTAATTTAGTACTTACCTATAGTGCAGCCCTTGTTAATTTTGTAGTGAAATATTAAATATACCTAAAAAAAACACTATCCCTTGAAAGCCCAAAAATTCAAGCAAATCAATTCAAAAGAAAACAGCTACTTTTCGGATACTTAGAAAAATAGCATTGCTTTATTTTAACAGAACGCCCAAATTTATAAATATTTTTTTATTATAAAGATTTCTCTATCTAAATTAAAATTTAATTAGATTTTGTTTTAATCTTTTGTTTTACTGCTTCCTTTATTTGCAGCTGTTATTGTTGATAATATTTATTATATCAACAACAACAGCCTTTGAAATATTAGTAACTAATCTTTTTTTATTATTGTTAGATTCTTTAATCGAAGACGAATTGTTGAAAAATTTACATAAAAAAATCTTACTGCTTCACTTATAAACTTAAAAATTTTAAATTCTTTATTATAACTCGAAGACTATTTGCTTGTTTACTTTTTGTAAAAGTTTTTTTTAATTGATAATAATGATATTTCATTATAACAATTTTTTTTATACTGTATAAAATAATTATTTTTTTTAAATAAACAAATCGATCTTTTGACCTATTTTTCAAATTATAAAATTAAAAACAGATTTACTTTATTATAGCTAATCTTCTTGTAATTTTTCACAGTGATGTTTTTAAGAAATTAATTGAGAAAAATGTTGACAAGACGATAAACTAAATTGTTTGTTTCTCTAATAAACTACACATTGGTTATTTTATTAACAATAGTATAAATTTCGGGTTGAAAAAAATTCTGAAACTAGAAAGATAAATCTATTTTTTTATTTGGTTGATAAATTTGATTCAATTTTTTTTATTTTATTAATTCGTAGCTTGGCAAAGGATTGTCTACGTCTTTTTGTATCGTTTAGAGGTCCCCTTTTTTAAACAGAATAAGCGACTGAGATTTCGCTCAGAAGAGACCCTAATAATAAATCTAAAATTTCTTTCATACTATGACCAATACCCCAATTGGTACGATACATATGACCAGCAACAATAAATAATACAGCAATAGCTAAATGATGATGTGCAGTATCCGATAGCCATAAACCACCTGTAACAGGATTTAACCCACCTTGAAAGGTTAAAAAATCATTATATTCAGACCAATTTAAACTAAAAAATGGAGCAAGACCTTGTTTAAAACTTGGATATAATTGTGCCATTAAACTAGGATTTAAAATTAATTCATGAGGTAAAGGAATTTCTTTGGGATCTACACCAGCATCTAATAATTTATTTATTGGTAATGAAACATGTATTTGATGTCCAGCCCAAGCTAAACTTCCTAATCCAAGTAAACCGGCTAAATGGTGATTTAACATTGATTCTACATTTTGAAACCATTCAAGTTTTGGCGCACTTTTATGATAATGAAACCAGCCACCAAAAAACATTGCAGCAGCCATTACTAATCCACCAATTGCAGTTGAATATAATTGTAATTCTGTTGTAATACCACTTGCTCTCCAAATTTGAAAAAATCCAGACGTAATCTGAATACCTTGAAAACCTCCGCCAACGTCACCATTTAAAATTTCTTGCCCAACAATTGGCCAAACAATTTGAGCACTTGGTTTAATATGTGTTGGATCACTTAACCATGCTTCATAATTTGAAAAACGTGCACCGTGAAAATATGCTCCAGAAATCCAGATAAAAATAATACCTAATTGACCAAAATGAGCACTAAAAACTTTTCGAGAAATATCTTCTAAGTCATTTGTATGTGCATCAAAATCATGTACATCAGCATGTAATGAAACTCGACCGATAGATTACTCTTTATGGTCTGTTCCCGAACCCTACGTGCAATTCTCACTGCATAAGGCTCTCCAGAAAATTTTGTAACAAACTAATTAACTAAATTTATTACTTTTTTTTTATTTTATTCAAATTAATTTATAAATATTTTTTAGTTAATACTACATTAGTTGTTTATTTTTTTTAATTTTTAGAAATTAATTTCTTCCCAATGTATGATGGATTCAAATTTATTAAAAATAAAATTTTCTTATTTCTCTTTTAATTTAGAAATTCTTCTCGCATAGAAACACTTTTTAAAAATTTGGTTTCCTTAGCGAGGATTCTTGTTTCCCAATATAATTGTATCGGTTGTCCCGTTCGTTGATTTTTATTTGATTTTAATTTGTGAACGATTATTGATTACTTAGGAAAAATCGGAATTTATAATTCTCCTCAAACGTTATTAATTTTAAACAATTAAAAGATTAATTAGGTGGGTATAACCTACACTCAACTAGGAAAAACAGGGTGTTTACCTTTCAACCGTGATGAACCATTTCAGTTTATCTCATTATAAATATTGATTTTTGTGGCATGCTATTGTTCCCGTCAATTTTCATATTAAGGTAAGCCACTTTGATTTTCAGATGTAATTACTGAGTTAGTTTATGACCTAGGTTCATTTGATGGTCAGATTATCTAACTAAATTATATTAAATTTACAAGTCGCACAATTCCAAATCCAAGTTGTTGTTGTTGGTCCTTTTGCTAATGTTCTAGAAAAATGACCCGGTTTTGCCCATTTTTCAAAACTTGTTTCAACTGGGTCACGATCAACAATAATTTTTACTTTTTTTGCTTCACGTTTCGGTGAGCTAATTGTCATTTTTTTTACTCCTATAAAAAAAAAATACTATTAAAATATTTAATTTGTACTAATTCAATGTTAAATTTAAATAGATTTATTTTTTTTAATATTTATTTCAAATTAATAAATTTTAGATTTTGTAGTATTTAACTCTTAATTTTTTTTTATTTAATATTATATATAAAAAAAATTAAGAATTAAAGGGCTGTACTGTTAAAATTGTTTTATATATAATATTTAATAAACTTTACAGTTAAAAAAAAAAAAATATAATAATAATAATTAGATTTTTAAAAAGGAGAGATGGCTGAGCGGTTTAAAGCGCCGGATTGCTAATCCGTTGTATAAAATTTATACCGAGGGTTCAAATCCCTCTCTTTCCGAAAGCTAAAAATAAAATTTTAGTAATAAAAAAAAGTTTATTATACTAATAAATAAAGATTTAAAATATATATTATAGATTTACCAATAAATACTTTATTATATATTTTGGGTTTACTGACTGATAACATAATTAAAAATTAAATAAAACTTTTTTTAATGACAATTACATTAGAACAAATGGTTCAAGCCGGAATGCATTTAGGTCATCAATGCCGAAAATGGAATCCAAAAATGAAACCTTATATTTATACTCAACGAAATAAAACACATTTAATTGATTTAGTTAAAACCTATAATCATTTAACTGAAATTTCTAAATTTTTAACACAATCAACATCCAATGGTAAAAAAGTTCTTTTTATTGGAACAAAAAAACAAGCATCTCCTTTGATTGCTCAAATGGCTATAAAATGCAATTCATTTTATGTCAATGAAAAATGGTTAGGTGGAATGCTAACAAATTGGAAAACAATTAGTCTTTCTATAAAAAAATTAAATTTTTTAGAAACGCAAGAAAAAAAAGGATTATTAAATAAATTATTAAAAAAAGAAAAAGCGTGTTTAATTAAAGAAAAAAACAAATTACAAAAATATTTAGGTGGTATGAAAAATATGAAATCTATTCCAGATATTGTAATAATAATTGGACAATCGGAAGAACTTAATGCTTTACGTGAATGTATTAAATTAAAAATTCGAAGTATTACAATTGTCGATACGGATTGCGATCCATCAATTGCTGATTTAATTATTCCTGCAAACGATGATTCAATCCCATCTATTAAATTAATTTTAAATGAATTAGCAACTTCAATTGAAAAAGGGCAACAAATTTTTTTAAAAAAAAAACAATGGTTAAACGATACAAATTAATTTTATATGGTTGTTATGAAAAAAAAAAATTATAAAAATATATTAGTATGTTAACAAACGTTAATATTTTATTTGAGTTTGCAGAAGTTTCTGTTGGTAAACATTATTATTGGGAAATTGGTAATTATTCTATTCATGGTCAAGTATTAATAGTTTCGTGGATTGTTTTTATTATTATTGCTATCATATCATTTTTTGGAAATAGTCAATTAAAACCTATACCTGAAGAAAATTTACAAAATTTAACAGAATTTTTTACGGAATTTATTCGAGATTTAGCTAAAACCCAAATTGGCGAAGATTATAAACCATGGGTTCCATTTTTAGGAACCCTGTTTCTTTTTATCTTTATTTCGAATTGGTCTGGTGCATTAATTCCATGGCATATATTTGAAATACCAAATGGTGAATTAGCGGCTCCAACTAATGATATTAATACAACAGTTGCATTAGCAGTGCGAGTATTTAATGTTTAAGAAAAAGATATATAGAAGGGAACTATAAAGGCAACTTACTTACCTGGAAGATAAAGAGTAAAAAGTTAAAAAAGAAAAAAAAATAGTTTAACGAAAGTTTAAGGGAAAAATAGCATGTAAGTAAAGCTAAAAGTTAAAAATAAAACTCGGCAAGCTGAGGTTTAATAAATATAGGTTGAATAAATATGAAGCGAAGAACCTGTGGGCTGCAACTCCAAAACTCTGAAAATGATGAGTCGTTTCAAGTTCGATATATTAAATGCTAAGATAGTATCTTCTCTGAATTTGAACAGGATTTTAAAAATATAAAATAGCGAGTTTTAAAATCGCATTCTAATCGCCAACCTCTAAAAACCATTTCTAAATGTAAAAATACGATGCTCACTTGATAAATCTGTTTATAGAAAATAATTTGATATTTCAAATGAAACTTGGATTCTAAATGTGAGGAGAGTTGGGATAAACTTGAGAGTCAGTCCAACAGATAGTGTTAAATAAGTATGGGAAAAATGGTTTCCTGATTTGTACGGATTATTCCATGTATTCAGACTTTTAAAAATAATGAACAGAAACGTAATTAGTAATAAAATTAAAAAAAATACATCATAATAAAAAATAAAAAACAAAATGTATGTACATTGTCATTTTTAAGCGCTATTGAAGAGCCGTATGACGGGTAACTGTCATGTATGGTTCGGGAAGAGGTTTCATAGGAAAATCCTAAGTTATCGACTTTTATTTATTAACATCAATTGGTGCGACTCGCATCTAAAAATAGAATTAAGAATTTAAAATCTAAAACTAGATTAGATACCTGAATAAAGACTGTATAAAATTATTTATTATATTAAAAACCGTGTGTATGTCCGCATCGAGGATTACCCAAAAATTTTAGTTTTATTTTTAAATTTTTAAATGTGTATTTAATTTAAACTAAAATTTAGGCAAAAAGGTAACAAATTGTCTAAAGCAGGGGGATTTATTGCAAAGAAAGCTTAAATAAAATAGCTTAAATAATTTTAAATAAGTTATATTTGTAATTGCCGAAGGATTAAGGAGTAGAATTGAGGATCAATGCGTCATAAAATTAAATTACTTGTTGAATTTTATTACTAGGGTTACAATTGGAAAAGGTAAAAATTTACAATTAAATTTTTCGAGCATCAAAATTTCCTGGCGTCGACTCGAACTAGAACTTATTTTAAAATCTTTACTTAAGACGAGGTAAACCCTACAATTGTTTAATAAAAAACTCGATATTTATTTTTTATAAATAATTATTTTTAATAAAGTTTTATTTATTAAAAATAATTAATTGGAGGGAAGAAGAAAAGGAAAAAAGCAAATGTTTTACAATAATAGTAAAAATAGAGACTAAAACTCATTTAAAATTAATTAAAATTTTTTTTGAAAAATATATTGCCTCTGATCGAAAGAAATAGCTGACTTTCCTAAGGTGTAGTAATAATAAAAAAAAATTATTAATAATCAATATTTTTATTCTAAATTTATTTTAATATTAATTAATAATCAAATAAAATAGTTTAAATAGCTCTTGATTAATTACATATTGAAATGATTATTAAAAAATTTATGATACTAAATTATTAAAACAGTTAAATAAAAAAAAATTGTATAAAAATTTTATAAGATTTTTTTTTATGTAGTTCGTTTGTTATATTAAAATTTTTAATTTAAAAATTAAAAATTTTAAATAAAAGTAACATTTTTAAAATATTTATTTAATATTTTACTCTGTTTAGTAACTTTTTTAAATTAATAAACAAAAAATTAAATAAATTTCGGAATTTAATGTTCTACTGTTATCAGATATAATAAATACCTATTAATACTGTTTCCTAGATTTTTAATTTTTGCATCGAGTAAAAATTAAATTTTTTTGCTATACTTGAGCCGGATGCATTGAAAAACGCATGTCCGGATCTGAGGGGAAAATCTGATAAAGAATTACAGTTTTTTTACCCGCTCTTATTTTTATGCTGGATTAACAAAAAAAGGTTTAAATTATTTTAAACGATATGTATCTCCAGCTGTATTTTTATTACCAATCAATATTTTAGAAGACTTTACTAAACCGTTATCATTAAGTTTTCGATTATTTGGTAATATATTAGCTGATGAATTAGTTGTTGCTGTACTGGTAGCTTTAGTTCCTTTAATAATCCCAATTCCTATTATGCTTTTAGGTTTATTTACTAGTGGAATACAAGCTTTGGTTTTTGCAACATTAGCCGGAGCTTATATTGGAGAAGCTATTGAAGATCATCATTAATTGTTAATATTTATAATAATTATTTTAATAGGATGATTTAATAGAATAATTTTAATTTAAAAATTTAATTTTTATAGATCTCTTACTGTAATTTATAAAGATAGAAAACTAAATAAAATAGCATAAAATGGTTGTTATTATATAATATCAAAAATTAACAATTTTTTATGAATCCTTTAATCGCTGCTGCTTCTGTTATTGCTGCTGGTTTATCTGTTGGACTTGCAGCAATTGGTCCGGGAATGGGGCAAGGTACTGCTGCTGGTTATGCTGTAGAAGGTATTGCGCGTCAACCAGAAGCAGAAGGAAAAATTCGTGGTGCACTTTTATTATCATTTGCATTTATGGAATCTTTAACAATTTATGGTCTTGTTGTAGCATTAGGTGCGGCACGAAGATAGTAGTTTCTCTAAATAAAAGATTACATACTTGAATTAAATTTTGAAGTTTAATCTTTTAATCTATTTTTCTAAGTTCCTTTTAATAGTCAAATAAATATTTGGATTTGTCCGTTTCAGATCATTCCATATCAGGTTTCAGAATAAAAAACTGTTAAATAAGCACTGATAAAAGATTTTTCTATTTGCAGAAAATAGTATAATCAAGGGATAGGTAGTAGAAGCTTTAAGTTGAAGTCGTTAACACTTTCTGTACTTTTAAAAAATATAAAAAATTAGGTTTATACTGAATATATCAATCAATCAAAATATCTAATGATTTTGCTTAAATGGGATTCGTAACCTCGGCTTGGTACCTTAAAAATAGCTGCGTAACCATATATCTATTAAATGGAAAACGTGTAACTATCATTTCTTTCCATTTTAATGGAAGTCTTATTAAAGGCGCATGAGAATGGTAGACAGGATTTTTATCCTTAAATGAGTTATAAGGGTTGCTCCCGAAATGAACATATTTATTTTATATGGAATTAAGAGGGAAGTGAAAATATATAACACGCAACCAAAAGGATAAAAAGGCAGTGTTAAAAAATTTTTTAATTTGATTCAGTAGTCATAATTTTTCATTTAAATAAACGATTCAAAATAGAGTTTTGAAACTAAATTATTCAGAATAGATTATTTATAATTGAAAATTAATTAAAATAAAATTTATTGATTAAACTTTTTTTCTTTTGTTAATTGATTAACATTGTTCGAGCCGGATGCAAGGAGACATGCAAGTCCGGATCATCGGGAGAAAAAAACAGTAATGTTAATTCTACCCCAACCGTTATTATTTGCAAATCCTTTTGCTTCATAATTTATTAAATTTAGTAAATTTAAAAATTATTTATTAAAAAATAAATAATTATTTTATTGTATAATTAAAAATTTTTAAAATATACATTAAAATAATTATTAAAATCTATGTTAAATTAATATTTTTTTATGTATTGGATTAAAATAAGTTTAATTTTTTCAGCCCATGGGTTTGGAATTAATACAAACATTTTAGAAACAAATATTATTAATTTAGCTGTTGTTATTTCAATTGTTTTTTCTTTTGTTGGAGATCTTTTAAAAGATTTATTAATAACACGGAAAAAAGCTATTTTACAAAATATTTGTACAGTTAATGATCGTGTAAAAGAAATTGAAAAAAAAATGAATGATGCAATACTACAATTAGAAACAGCAAAAAAAAAATCAATCGAAATTCGTGAACAAGGTTTGTTTAGTGCAAAACAAGAAAAACAAATTTGTCTTCAACAAACTGAAGAGGAAACTCAACGTTTAAAACAAGCTAAATTAGATACAATCCGTTTGACTCAGCAAAAAACTATTGAACAAATCTCTCAAAAAATTATTATATTTTCATTAAAACAAGTACGTGAAAAACTATTAATTAAAATGAAGTCACGAACTTTTCAACCTTGGGTTAATCAAGTTAAAATTAAAAAATATACATCAATTAAATTTTTTTCAAAACCATTTGTAAGTTAAAAAAATTTAAAAGAAACTTTTTTTTTATCTAAAAGGGAGCGTTTTTTCCCTTATTAAAATAAAACAGAAAAATAACTTTTTTTAATAAAGAGCTTTAAAAAATATAGGAGTAAAAGAAAAAAATGGCTTATACAATAAAACCGCATGAAATTAGTAGTGTTATTCGTCGGCAAATTGCTCAATATAACGAAGATATGCGTGTAGTCAATGTAGGGACTGTTTTTCAAGTAGGGGATGGTATTGCACGTATTTATGGTTTAGAAAAAGCTATGGCTGGTGAATTATTAGAATTTGAAGATGGTACAATTGGTATTGCATTAAACTTAGAATCAAAAAATGTCGGTGCTGTATTAATGGCTGAAGGATTAACGGTACAAGAAGGTTCATCAGTTATTGCAACAGGTAAAATTGCTCAAATTCCAGTATCGGAAAATTGTTTAGGACGTGTTTTAAATGCGTTAGCACAACCAATTGACGGTAAAGGTGAAATTCAATCTACAGAAACTCGTTTAATTGAATCTCCAGCTCCAGGAATTATTTCTCGTCGTTCGGTTCATGAACCTTTGGAAACAGGATTAGTAGCTATTGATGCTATGATTCCTATTGGACGCGGTCATATTGGCCCTTAATTATTACTAATTTTAAATAATTAACGCAGAAAACTATATGCTGGAAACTTTATAAAAATAAAAAAATATACATTCAGATTAAAAAAAATTGTTTTATCAGTCGTAAAAATTATTTTTTTTAAGTAATCAGCAGGAAACGAAAATTATTTTAATCGTAGGATCCTCAGAGACTATACGTTTTCGAATTAAAAATTAGATTAAAATTCTAAGAATAAAAAATATTTTTTTAATTAAAATTTTAAATTCAATTTTTAATTAAAAAAATAGTCCAAAAAAATTAAAATTTTTTTTGCAACGTGAATTAATTATTGGTGATCGTCAAACGGGTAAAACTGCTGTAGCCGTAGATACAATTCTTAATCAAAAAGGTAAAGATGTGGTTTGTGTTTATGTAGCAATTGGACAAAAAGCTTCATCGATTGCTCAAGTAGTAAATACATTAGAAGAACGTGGATGTATGTCTTATACGATTATTGTTGCAGCAACCGCAGATAGTCCTGCAACACTACAGTATTTATCACCTTATACTGGAGCTGCTCTAGCCGAATATTTTATGGTGTGATCTTTTCCTTTATTTAAAATTAAAAAGTAGGAAACGTTAATATTATAAACGTTTAACTAAATAAGATTAAGGAGAATTACCTTAACAATGCTTCTATTGTTTTTCTTAGTATTAATAATAAAATTAGCAATTTTTATAAAATTTAGCAAAAATTAAGAATCATGTATAATAAATGGAAAATTTTTTAAGTATCTTATATCAAAATTCAAATAAAATTTATAGATGTTACAATGAGATTGCATGTGTGTGTCATAAAACATATATGAAAGAAGGCTTATTTATAAATCTCAAGATATAATTTTAATATCCTAATTACATAAAAATTTATCTTATTTGGAAAAGGATAATTTCAATTGTTTTCTTATAATAAGAAGGAAGCGAACCTTATAAACAATTGAGTTGGGAAATCCCTAAAAAACTTTATATATGTTAATATAGGGAGCGCAAGTTGATTTTTTGTAGTTAAATAAGGTTACTTTTATTTTTAAATTAAAAATTTTAGATTTATTAATATAAAATTTTTATTAAACAAAAATAATGAAAATTAATATTTATAAAAAGTAAATAAAGTTTAAGTAAATAAATTTTTTTCTATAAAAATTAAACGTGCAGGAGCCGTATGAAGTGAAAATTTCGTGTACGGATTTGAAGACGGGTTAAAAAAAAATATTAATCTAGTTTAACTATAAAGGTAAACATACGTTAATTATTTATGACGATTTATCAAAACAAGCTCAAGCATATCGAGAAATGTCATTATTATTAAGACGTCCGCCAGGACGGGAAGCTTTTCCTGGTGATGTTTTTTATTTACATTCACGTTTATTAGAACGTGCTGCAAAATTAAGTGATCAATTAGGAAGTGGAAGTATGACTGCTTTACCTATTGTTGAAACACAAGAGGGAGATGTTTCTGCATATATTCCAACAAATGTAATTTCAATTACGGATGGGCAAATTTTTTTATCTGGAGATATTTTTAATGCAGGTGTTCGACCAGCAATTAATGTAGGTATTTCGGTATCCAGAGTTGGTTCCGCCGCTCAACCAAAAGCAATGAAAAAAGTTGCTGGAAAATTAAAATTAGAATTAGCTCAATTTGCAGAATTAGAGGCTTTTTCTCAATTTGCATCTGATTTAGACCAAGCGACACAAAAACAATTAGCTCGTGGACAACGTTTACGTGAACTTTTAAAACAAGCACAATCGTCTCCGCTTTCATTAGAAGACCAAGTTAGTACAATTTATGCGGGTACAAATGGTTATCTAGATACTATACCAGTTAATGAAGTTCGTTCGTTTTTAATTGAATTACGACAATATTTAGCAACAAGTAAACCAAAATATGGAGAGATCATTCGTGACAGTTTACAATTTACGAATGAAGCCGAAACAATTTTAAAAGAGAGTTTAACTGAATTATTAAATAATCGTTAATTTTTTTATTATATTTCTAAATTTAAATTCTATAATTTAGAAATATAATAAAAAAATTGTTTTTTTGTTCTTTTTAAAATAATTTGAATAACTAAACGCTCTTCTGGTGAAATTGGTAGACACGTTAGTTTTAGGAACTAGTGCTTATAGCATAAGGGTTCGAGTCCCTTGAAGAGCAGTTAGACAAATAATAAATTTTACAAAAAAAATATATATCTCCCTAGTAGTTTTTTTATATAAAAAAACTTAAAAAATTTAATACGGAAAGGGAGGGATTTGAACCCTCGGTAGCCGTAAAAGCTACGTCGGTTTTCAAAACCGATGCATTCAACCACTCTGCCACCTTTCCTCAAGTTAAATTATTTTGTATTAGTTTATATATATATTTTTTTTTTTGCAACTTTAATTGAATTAAAATTAAAACTTAGAAGGTTTGAAAGGTCTTTATAATAATTTTTCGTTTTTTTAAAATTTACATTATTTTTTTAAATTATTTTTAGATTTAATTGGACTAATTCTTGTTATTTGACATTTCTTACATTTTTAGATATATATTAAAATTATAGATTTAATTTGTTTATGAATTAATTAAAACTTTTTATAAAAAAATGAGTAAAATTTATGATTGGTTGTGCGATCTGACACTTTTATATTTTAAAGGTTAAATTCCTTATCAAATGCACTGATTGAAAAAATATTTAGCTAGTAATACAGTTGATAATTTATTATTAGAAGCCTAGGTAAAGATGAATTTTTATTCAGTATCTTTTCGCTGGGTAAAAATTCATTTTTAAGTGTTTAAGATTATCTATCAAGAAAATTAATAAAATAAAATGTCGTAACATAAGAAAAGCAATAGTAAATAAAGAATAAAAGTTAACCTACTGGAGTTAAGTGTCTTTACTATCGGCACAAAATTAAAATCTAAATTCATAGTTAAAAATATAAAGGAACAGAATCATTAAATATCTGCTCCAAAATGGTAAAAAATCAATTATAAGCAGATGAAAAGAAGGATGCAAAAAATCACAAAGCTATAATTTAAAAAAAATAAATAATATTTTAATAATAATTATTTTTCAATTATGCTGACATGATGCAATAGCTTATGAAATATAATTATAATTCGAAGGAAAAACTGAAAATGAAAATCATAAATAGTTGTAAAAAGAATAAATGGTTTAAAATAAAATATAGACTATTTTTACTTCAAATTAGAATTTATAAAGCTTCGAAAAATAAAGAATGGAATAAAGTGCATAAACTTCAATCCATATTATTAAATAGTAATTCAGCAAAATTTTTTGCTATTAAAAAAACTATACAAAAAAATGTCTATAAACAAAAATCTTCTTTAAATATTTATAATAAACTAATTTTTAAAGAACTCTTTAGTTTAATAAAAGAATTAAAAATTGATGGAAAAATAGATAAAAAAAAAATTTTTAATTTTACAAAATTTGATAACACAAAAAATTTAGTAAATATGGTCAAAATAAAACATAAAGCGAAACAAGTTTTAGTGACGTTAGCATTATCTCCACAATGGGAGCCTCAGTTTGAACCTAATAATGATGGGTATCAACTTAAAAAGAATAAAATTATTAAAAAAATAAAATTTATTCTTTTTAAAAAAGCAAAATGGGTACTTAATGGATCTATTGAAAATAATTTTGATTGTATGAATTATCAATATTTAATAAAAAAATGTAATGCAAATAAAATAATATCACAACAACTTACAATTTGGTTTAACACAGGAATCTTAGGCACAAAACACAAAAATAAAATATTTTATGATAGTACTATATCGTATTTATTATTTAATATAGCTTTCCATGGATTAGAGTATAAACTAAAAAATCATGTTTTACAAACCACGGGTCCTAAACTAAATAACCTACAAACGTTTTCATTTATTCGATATAATAAAAATTTTATTTTAATGCATATAAATCGAAAAATAGTTGAAAGTTCTAAACAAATTATTAGCCGATTTTTAAACCCGATGGGTTTTCATTTAAATAAAACAAAAACACAAATTTTGTATACTCAAGGATCAAAAAAGTCTTCTAGTTTTACATTTTTAGATTTTAATATTAAACAAAAATTAATGCGATCTCAGTTTCAACAAAAAAAGCTAGTACAAAATTATACTGTTTTGATTACTCCCTCTAAAAAAAGTATTAAAAAATATAAGTATCAATTAAAAACAACAATTCGTAAATATCGAGGGTTAAGCCAAGACAAGCTTATAATAAAATTAAATTCACTTATTAAAAATTGGGTTATTGCTAAAAAAAATATAAATCCTTCTAAAATTTTTTATGAATTAGATACTTATTTAGATAAAATTTTATGGGATTGGTGTTGTAGACGTCATAATAAAATGTCAACTACAAAAATTAAAAAAAAATATTTTCATAAAATTCAAAAATCTAATTGGATTTTTACTGTTTCTGATTTTAATGGTAAAATCAATTTAAAATTAAAAAAACATAATCAATATAATTTCAAATCAAGACAAAAATAAAAAAAATTTTTTTAATTTTAAATTCAAGTGATATTTATCAATTTTCGAAGACTTGGAACTATGTTATATTTTTTTCTTTATATTGAAATTGGAACTATACACAATAAAAAAATAAAAAATAAATAGTTTAAGCTGTTAGAAGCCGTATGAAATGAAAGTTTCATGTACGGTTTTGAAGGGAAATAAAATAAGTAATTATTCTATTCACCCAACTGAAGAACGTTTAGAAATTCAAGCAATTGCAGACGACATTACAAGTAAATATGTACCTCCTCATGTAAATATTTTTTATTGTCTTGGAGGAATTACATTTACTTGTTTTTTAGTACAAGTAGCAACTGGTTTTGCAATGACGTTTTATTATCGTCCCACTGTAGCAGAAGCTTTTGCATCAGTAAATTATCTAATGACAGATGTTAATTTTGGATGGTTAATTCGTTCGATTCATCGTTGGTCTGCATCAATGATGGTATTATCAATGATTTTACATGTATGTCGTGTTTACTTAACGGGAGGTTTTAAACGTCCTCGTGAATTAACATGGGTAACAGGTGTTATTATGGCAGTTTGTGTGCGACTTTTATTACTATAAAATATTTTTTTAATAATTCAAAGTTATATTTGAAAATTCAATTGACTAACCTAATACAATCAAATAAACAAAACTACAAATTTAAAAAACTAGAATACGTGAAAACGTGAGGGAACAAAAGCATGTCAATAATAAATTTTCCAAAGTTAAAAAAGTTAAAATTGGAATAAAAAAAAAGCTCAGAATTAAACTTAAATTCTAAATTTTAGTTAGGTGCGGGTCAGCCATCCCGAAATATTCATGATTAATGAAATATTTGATAATCTGGAAAAAATTACACATCTGATTTTTTTATATAACCAAAAAATTTTCACATTAATAAAATTTAATAATTAAAAATATAAATAGGAAAAAATAAAATTATTAAATTGGATAAAAAATTAACTAAAAAGCTTAAATTATTTTATACTAAAGAATTGTTTACTCGCTAGAATTCAAGTGCGAGAAGAGATTTCAAAATGGAAATCAAAAAAATTATTTTCTAAATTCAAAAATAAATATTTAAAAAAATTATATTAAAAAATTTTTCTAAAGTAAACAAAAACTAAAATTTATTTATTATTCAAAATAAAAAAATTATATATTATGTCTCAATTATCTCCTATTAAACTTAATTTTTTAACTAATTTTTTACAATTTAATACACTTAAAAAACGTAATCAAAATATTAAACATATAAATTATAAAATTTATTATCTTTTATGCCAACCAGAAACATTTTTAATTGCGTATAAAAAAATTAGTAAAAATCAACCTTTTTTAATTAACAAATTAATAAAAAATAAATTATTTTTTTTTGGCTTTATTCAAGCTAAGGAAATTGCTCAAAAATTTAAAGATGAACAATATGACTGGAATTTGTATTGTAAAAAAAAATTTCCTAAAGTAAAAATTGTAAAAGTACAATCAAATATTTCTTTTTTTTATACAAATCTTATTGTTCAAGAAGCAATAACTCAAATTTTAGAAGCAATATATGAACCTATTTTTCAACATTTTGAACACCAAACAAAACAAATGGCTAGCAATTATGGTTTTAGACCTAATAAAACACCATGGAATGCTGTTGAAATTTTTAAAAATACAAATTTTAATATTGCCATTAAAAATAAAATTGAAGATATGTATGATATAAATCATACTCAATTAATTCTTAAATTATCAAAACGAATTAAAGATAAAAAATTTCTTAAAATGATCTCTAAGTTTTTAAAATCTCAAACTTACAAACCATTTAAAAAAATTTCGATTCAAAGTTTTTATTCAATACAATCTTTAAAAAAAATACATGATTTTAATTTCAAAAATAAAAGTATGTTTTCTATTTTATTTAATATTTATATTTTTGATTTAGATAAATTTATATATTTTAATTTAATATTCCCAATTTTAAAAAAAAATAAAAAAAAAACATATCAATTTCTGTCAAAACAAACAAAAAATATTAAACAATTATTTGAAATATGGTTTTTGTGGCAAAAAATAATACGAAAAAAAAATAAATTATTTAAACCTATTATAAAAAAACAAAAATTTATTTTTGAATTTTTATATAAAAATTCGACGAATGTAATTTATTCAAGATATGGTGAAAATTGGTTACTTTGTATGATTACTAATTATCAAGAAGCTAAAAAAATAAAAAAAAAAATTAAAAAATTTATGAATAAAAAACTATTACTACAAGTAAGTGAAAAACAAATTATATTAGTAAAGCTTCAAAGTGGGGTTGAATATTTGGGTTATCAATTAAAAACACCAAGTTTAAAATTATTAAAAAAAAAATTAAGGTTAATTAAAAATAAAAAAAATTTTTTTAAAAAACTTAAAACAAAAATTTTACCATCTTATGAAAAAATTTATAATAATTTAAAAGCAAATAAATTTTGTACTTTAGATTCGAATATGTATCCATTAAGTAAAAAATCTTGGCTCATATTTAATGAATATACATTAGTTAAAAAATATAGAAAAGCTTTATGTTCTTTTATAAATTATTATAAAAATTGTAATAAAATATTTGCTTTAAAACGTGTTTATTATATATTAAAATATTCTTGTGTTAAAACTATTGCAGAGCGCAAAAAAATAGGTATTAAATCTGTATTAAAAAAGTATGGGAAACAATTAAATATAAAAAAACATAAAATTACATCTGATGGCATTATTTATTTGAATATTAAATTACCTACTTTAAAAGAAATTCAAAAACTAGAATAATTCAATAACTATTGATTATTGTATTATTATTTTAACTATTTCAAAAAATTAAAAGTAAATTAGAATTAAATAAAATCTTTGATTTATAGAATAATTTATTGAAAATTAAGAAAATAATATTTTAGAGAGCCGTATGCTTAGAAATTTGCATGTACGGTTCGGGAAGAGACTATTATTTTTAATAAATAATAGTCAACTTTCATACAGTATCATTTGGGGTAACAGGTTATTCATTACCCTGGGATCAAATTGGCTATTGGGCGGTTAAAATTGTAACGGGTGTTCCAGATGCTATACCAGTAATTGGACCACCATTAGTAGAATTATTACGTGGAGGTGTAGGTGTTGGTTTAATGTGTGGCCCATAAAAAAATGTAAAACCAGTATTTTTTTATTTGCAGAAGACTATATGCTGGAAATTTTTTTTTATTATTTATTAATACTTAATTTTTTAATTTAAAGATTTTTCATTTTAAAATTAAAAAATAAAATTAACTAGATTTATAAAACAAAAATGTTTTAAACGACTATAATTTTATTTTAGTAAAAATTTAATAAATACAATTAATAAAAATTTATTTTTTAGTTAATAAAAAAAAAATCAGCCGGTAAGTTGTTTTTCATTAAAAACAATAACCTCAGAGACCATATGTCTTCTAACTTTTTATTTTATAATAAACTTTCCGAAAAATGACTAAATATAATTACAATATACGGGAACTTAAATGGAATCAATGGCTTGCAGGGATTATTGATGGAAAAGGTTATTTATGTATTAAAAACACTCAAAACGTTTTGTGTGAAATTATTATGCCGCTTCAAGATGAATATTTACTTTTTCAAATAAAGCAAAAATTAGGTGGAAAATTAAAACTTCGTTCGAGTAGTAAATCAATTAGATATCGGTTAACGTCTAAAAAAAGGCTAATTGAATTAATTTTTAGAATTAATGGACATATTCGCAATACAGTGCGTTTTATTCAATTTAAAAAACTTTGTTATTTTTTTAATGTTTTTTATAAAAAAGCAAATATATTAACAAAAAATAATGCTTATATAGCCGGGTTTTTTGACGCTGATGGGACTATTTGTATAACAGTTCAGAAAACATCACATCAAAACTCAATTAAACCTGGAGTTTTTGGAAAACTAAATCGTTTAATAAATGCTCAAGATGCCCATACTATTCAAGTTTATATAACAAATAAACATATTAATAATTTAATTTTATTTCAAAAAGCCTTTAATTTTGGCCAAATTAAAAGTTTAAAAAAAAATAAACATAACATTTATATTTATTTGATCGGTTTAAAAAATATACCACATTTTATTGAATATATTAAAACTTATCCTCTTCGAAGTTCAAAAAAAAAACGAGTTTTTCTTTTAGTAAAATATTTAAAATTAAAAAATCTACAAGCATATTTTGCTCCACAAAAAAGTTTAATTCGAAAAGCATGGAACAATTTTTGTCATCAATGGTATAATATTAAATTCTAATTTATTTTAATAATAAAAAATAAATAAATTAGAGAAAAAAAAGATCTCATTAAAATAATAATAGTATTAAAAATAAAAAGTTAATGATATGGTCCAACAATATTTTAATTTTTTATTTAAGAAAATTTTTAAAATGTAGTAAAAAATAAGTTTGCAAGCTACATTAACACGTTTTTATAGTTTACATACTTTTGTTTTACCGTTATTAACAGCTGTATTTATGTTAATGCACTTTTTAATGATTCGTAAACAAGGGATTTCAGGGCCTCTTTAAATTATAATTACATTTTTTTAAGTAATGTATTTTAATTAAATAAATTTTTATAAAAAAATTTATTTTGAGAAAAAATTTTTATTTTTACTATTTAAATAATAATTTGAATTAAAGAACTAATTTTATTTTAATTAAAAAAATTATTATTTATAAAATTTTTTTAAATTAAAAAAAAAGATGGCTGTTATTAAAAAACCGGATTTGACAGATCCTGTATTACGATCAAAATTAGCAAAAGGTATGGGACATAATTATTATGGAGAACCTGCTTGGCCGAATGATTTATTATATATGTTTCCAATTTCAATTTTTGGAACATTTGCATGTGCTATTGGACTATCTGTTTTAGATCCTGCCGCTATTGGTGAGCCCGCAAATCCATTTGCTACTCCACTAGAAATTTTACCTGAGTGGTATTTTTATCCAACATTTCAACTTTTACGTACAGTTCCAAATAAATTATTAGGTGTTTTATTAATGGCAGCTGTACCTGCAGGACTTTTAACTGTTCCTTTTATTGAAAATATTAATAAATTTCAAAATCCATTTCGTCGACCAGTAGCAACAACTGTTTTTTTAATTGGAACTGTAGTTGCAATTTGGTTAGGTATTGGTGCTACTCTTCCTATTGATATTTCATTAGTGCGACACGAAGTCAAAAAAAACAGTAAAATTGTAAATAGAGCAATTTTAGTAGGGATTTAACTACTTTCTTATGTAAAAAAATATTTGTAATATTTTAAGCTATTTATAAAAAATCCGAATTTATGAATCGATTGAGAGAAAAAGATTTAAAATTGAATTAAGTGACCTCGTTATATCAATGAAAAATTGAAAATTTTATTGAACACTACATAGGAAATGTAATCCTAATGAATTACATTTATATTATTCCCTAGTTCTCGGGGTGTTTATTTTCAGAATTAATTTCTTGCATCTGTTATTTGTGAAACGTGGAACCACCTTACTTTCTAGTTTAATTAAATTAGTAAATTTAATAGTAATATTATTTGAATAAGTAAAGGTGTATAGATGGCTTTGTTATGTTTAAAAATAATTAGATCAATAAATAATTATATAATATTTTGTTTTAATTTATATGTTTTATTATGATTATATTAACTAATCCATATTATTTTACAAATGAAAGCCGGGTCCAGGAAGCAGTCAAATCTATTACAAAACTAAACTTTAAATAGTAAAAAAAGTGATTTTTTTAAACACTTTTTTAGGTAAAAAAGATATATTTATAAATTGATATGCTTGAATAAAAAATAAATTATAGTTTTAAAAACACTGGGCTTGAGCCGTATGCAGAGAAATTTGCATGTACGGTTCTTAGGGAAGAAAAATGTTAAATTGGACTTACCCGTTACTTTAGGTTTATTTTAATCTTATTATAATAAAAATCTTTTATTTAAATTTTTCATATATGAAAGATTTAAATAAAAGATTTACTAATAATAACTACAAAAAAATTAATATTTATTAAAGTATTTATTTTTTGATATTTTATTATATAATTTAATTTTTAATTTTTTAAATGAATATTTATAAAAAAAAAATTTCATAATTATTTGACATTTGAATTTAATTAAATTATAATAGATTGAATAAAATAAATAAATTGAATATTTTGAATAAATTATAAAAAATTTAATAAAGTTATTAATTAAAAATTTTTTTATTTATATACTAGTACTATTATTATTTTTTTTTTCTTAAACAAATTACAATTATTTAATAAATTCTTTTATAACATAAAATAATTGAATTTAAAAATATTACTAACTGATATATTATCACATGCCTACTTAGCTCAGTTGGTTAGAGCGTCTGTCTCATACGCGGAAAGTCACTAGTTCAAATCTAGTAGTAGGTAAATAAAAAATTAAAAAATTTTTTAATAATTAGTAATCCAATTAATTTTTTAAATAATAAATTTTTCTGATTGTCCTTTAATTAATTTTATTAAATTAATTAAAATATTCTAGTAATTTATTTTAATTATGTTTTTAGTAAAATACAATTGCATCCAGTGGGGTTTGAACCCACGATGTCCAAATGGAAGCGGATTATGAGTCCGCTGCTTTCGACCCCTCAGCCATAGATGCAAAATAAGAATGAATATTTAGAATAATTTATTAATAAAGTCTTCGTTATCATACGAAGACTTTATTAAAGTGTAACACATTAAACCAATAAGTCAATTTAAAAACTTATGCTAAATCTAATGGGAAGTTGTGAGCATTACGTTCATGCATTACTTCCATACCTAAGTTAGCACGGTTAATAATATCAGCCCAAGAATTTAATACACGTCCTTGAGAATCAACAATTGATTGGTTAAAGTTGAAACCGTTTAAGTTGAATGCCATAGTTGATAAACCTAAAGCAGTAAACCAAATTCCTACAACTGGCCAAGCAGCTAAGAAGAAGTGTAATGAACGAGAGTTGTTGAATGAAGCATATTGGAAGATTAAACGACCAAAGTAACCGTGAGCAGCTACGATGTTGTAAGTTTCTTCTTCTTGACCAAATTTATAACCAGCGTTTGTAGATTCATTTTCAGTAGTTTCACGAATTAAAGATGAAGTTACTAATGAACCGTGCATAGCAGAGAATAAAGATCCACCAAATACACCAGCTACACCTAACATGTGGAAAGGGTGCATTAAAATGTTATGCTCAGCTTGGAATACGATCATAAAGTTGAAAGTACCTGAAATACCTAAAGGCATACCATCAGAGAATGAACCTTGACCAATTGGGTAAACGATGAATACAGCTGAAGCAGCAGCAACTGGTGCTGAGTAAGCAACAGCGATCCATGGACGCATACCTAAACGGAAAGATAATTCCCATTCACGACCCATGTAGCAACAAATACCAATAAAGAAGTGACAAACGATTAATTGGTATGGACCACCGTTGTATAACCACTCATCTACAGAAGCAGCTTCCCAAATTGGGTAAAAGTGTAAACCAATAGCATTTGAAGTAGGAACAACAGCACCAGAAATGATGTTGTTGCCGTATAATAAAGAACCAGAAACTGGTTCACGAATACCATCAATGTCTACAGGTGGTGCAGCAACAAAAGCAATGATGTATACTGAAACAGCTGTTAATAAAGTAGGAATCATGATAACACCAAACCAACCTACGTATAAACGGTTTTCAGTTGAAGTTACCCATTCACAAAAACGAGCCCATAAAGATGAAGCTTCGCGGCGTTCTAAAATTGCAGTCATTTTTTTATAAAAGATTTAATTAAATTAAATTGTTCCCCAATAATTTCTTATTGGTTATATTTTAGTATATATAAAAAATTAAAATTGTCAAATATTTGTGAATTTTAAATTTGGGAATGGGGGGACTTGAACCCCCACGATCTTATTAAATCGGCGGATTTTAAGTCCACTGCGTCTACCATTTCACCACATTCCCGTTTTTTTTTTAGTTTAATAAAAAAAAAGTATTTGTCTAATTTAATAATATATATACGAGACTAGATATCTTTTTTTTGCAAAAAATTTTTTTTTTTATATAATAAAAAATTAGAATTCTTTTATTTTTTATTCAATTTATTTTGTTTAAAAATAAATAAAATTAAATCGTCATTACTGGATAATAAAAATTTTTTAATTTGAGTAGTTTACTTAAGAATATAAATTATAAACACGATAATAGTTAAAATTAAAAATTTGATACTATCTTTTTTAATTTTTATTTTTAATATTATGCCCACTATTCAACAATTAGTACGTTCAACACGTAAAAAAATTACTAATAAAACAAATTCTCCTGCTTTAAAAACATGTCCTCAACGTAAAGGAGTTTGTACACGTGTTTATACTACTACTCCCAAAAAACCTAATTCTGCATTACGAAAAGTTGCTCGAATTCGTTTAACTACTGGTTTTGAAATAACAGCTTATATTCCCGGTATTGGACATAATTTACAAGAACATTCAGTAGTATTAGTGCGCGGCGGACGAGTTAAAGATTTACCAGGTGTTCGATATCATATTGTTCGCGGAACATTAGATACGGCGGGGGTAAAAGAAAGATTAACTAGTCGCTCCAAATTTGGTGTAAGTCGACCAAAATAATTGTAGAACGTTTAGTGTTTTTATTTATTCATTTAAAAATAAAAATAAAAATTAAATCTATATAATTTTAAAACATTTATCAAGTGTTATTAAAATTTTTATAGAAGTAATTGTTAATTATGAAGGAATTTTATGTCTCGACGTCATAGAGCAAAAAAACGTATTATTTTTCCTGATTCGATATATGATAGTCGTTTAGTATCAATGTTAGTAAATCGTATAATGAAAAACGGAAAAAAAGCATTAGCTTTTAAAATTGTATATCAGGCTTTGTGCTTAATTGGAGAAAAAACTCAACAAGATCCTCTTCAAATACTAGAAAATGCTATTTTAAATGTTAAACCTTTAGTAGAAGTAAAAGCTCGACGAGTTGGCGGTTCTGCTTATCAAGTTCCAATTGAAGTTAATTCTGAACGAGGTACCGTTTTAGCTATTCAATGGATTCTTTTTGCTGCACGTAACAGATCAGGAATAAATATAATTATTAAATTAACAAATGAAATTTTAGATGCATCGAATCAAATAGGTGGAGCAATAAAACGTCGTATTGAAGTACATCGAATGGCTGAAGCAAATAAAGCTTTTGCTAAATTTCGTTTTTAGTTAAGAAAAAATTAATTTTTGAAAAATTTTTAAATTATCGGGATGACAGGATTCGAACCTGTGACCCCCTGTTCCCAAAACAGGTGCGCTACCAAACTGCGCTACATCCCGGTTAATTAAAAATATTGTAATTTTTTTATTTATAAGTTATATAAATAAAAAAATTACAATATTTTGTCAATTTTTATTATTTTTTATTATTGCTTATTTATTTATTCAATCATTGCATGATAAGTAGCTACTGTTGAAGGAGAAATTTTATTTAAATATCGAAAAACCCAATATTTAAAAATTGTATCCAATAGAACTGGAAATGTTGCAACAAATAAAAAAATAAAATTTTCATTTGGAGGAAAACCCAATCTATTTAAAAAAAATTCTAAAAAAAGTTCCCACCCTCGTGGCGAATGGAAGCCTACTAAAAGATTTGTTCCTAATATTAATAAAGCTGATTTAATTGTATCACTTAAACTATAAATAAATTCAATAATGAATGATTTAAAAATGATAATTTGAGGTTTTAAAAGAATAATTACTAAACTTAAAGTTCCTAATGTTACTAAATCACCAAAAAAATTCGTTAATGCTTCAATACTTTTTTTATTATAATTAGTAGCTAAATCAATTGTTTTTTTTTGAATTTGCGACTTTAGTAATGTTGGGAATTCAATGGTATTTTCTCCTATTTGGTATGTAGCCCAAGTAGGTGTTTCATAATAAATAGGTGATAAAAAATAATCAAAATATAATTGTTCTTCAAAATTTTGTAGCTCTGTTAAAGCTTCTTTTTCTAAATAAGAATTTAAAAAAATATCGTCTTGTTGTTGTTGGATAGGTTGATTTTTATTTAGACCTTCCGGAGAATCGTACATGCGACTTTCATCGCATACGGCTCAAGTAAATTATTACTCAAAATGTTTACAATTTACTAATCTAAAGTGGGCTATTTTATATGTCTGTACTAAATATACTCAATTTTAAAAAAAATTTTTTAAAAACTTGTTTAAATTAATAACTATAATTAAATAATAAAATCTTTAAATTTTGTTTTAAGTTTTTTTATTTTAAATTACAAAATGAATAGACTACCTTTTGCTTTTTTAGATTTCCCTCCATCTTAAATTCGTAAATAAATAAATTAAATTTTAGGATGGTTTTACATGTTTCACGTTATAAATAAAAAATAAAATGAAAATAACTATCTATGCTCCGAGGGTTAATTAAATATTGTATAATATGAAAAATGATACAATATTGTACGAAAATTATAAAGAACATATTATTTATATCAAAACCCTAGTTTTTATTTTACTAATTTTAACGAAGGATTAAATAATTTTATCTTATTTTATTTGTCTTAATTTTATTATATCAAGTAAAATAAATATAAAAAAGGTTCATAGAATGCTCATGATAAACTATTAAAATTAGCGATCACTTCTATGTAGACATTTATTGTACAAAAATTAAATTTTATCAGTATTAATTAATTTATAAAATGACTTCATGTCGCACTATTCCATAAATATTCTGTTACTGGTAGTAATATAAAAGTTTTAGTTAAAGAATTTATTATTAAAGGGATAAAAATAAGACTTACTAAAGATTGAATTGAAACTAAAATTTGATATCGTGAAATTCTAAATTCTTCAATAACTGAAGTATTAGATGTTTGAAAAAGTTGTTTTATAAACCGATTTAATGTTCGAATAATTGACCGAGGAATAACACCAATAGGTTCAATTGAACGTGTTTTAATAGTTTTTGAAAAATCAGATGAAGTATTTGTCATAATTAAATTAAAAATTTTTTATTTTAGTTTTAATTTTCTATAAAATAATTATATATTAATAAATAATTAAATTTATAATGAATTAAATGAGCAAATCTTTTTGTAAAAATTGTGCTAATTCTGCTGCTAAATTTTCTATTTCTTCAAGTGTCATCGGTTGACCTATTCGAGTTAATGGAATTTTTTCTTGCGATTTAATACATAAATAAATTGTTCGACGAGGATTAATCCCTTCTTTTAACTCAACATTTACTCCAACCACTTCATCAATTGGATAAACTAAATTAATACGACGGTTTTTTCCTGGAAATCCCCAACGAAAAATACGAACCAGTCCCTGTTTTTTATCAAATAAATTAAAACCACCTCCAACACTCCACAAAATAGTTAGACTTAAATATAAACTAAAAAAAACACCTAATAAACCATAAAAACACATTACCAAACCTTGCGGAAAAAAAATAATATTTTCTGAATGAATAATTGGTAATAAATTAAAATTAAAATAACTTGATAAACCTGTTAATAAAAAATCTAAACTTCCTAATCCTATAATAATTGCCCAAAAATAATTACTCATTCTTCTCGAACCTATTACATCATAACGTCTAATTAAATCCGTATCCATATTTATTCAATAAAAAAATAATTTTTAGTTTATTTTGATTTTTTTATTTTAATAAATTTATAATAAAAAAATCAAAAATAATTAATATAATTCCAATAATTCTTTTTAACTGTTAAAAATATAAATTAATTTTCAAATTATGTAAAAATAAAACCTTTTTTTTTATAAACAGCATTTTTATTAAAAGAAATCAATTCTGATAAAGCATTTTTTAAAAAGTTTCGTGAAATAATTAAATCAACTAATCCGTGACTTAATAAATATTCTGCTGTTTGAAAATTATCTGGCAATTTTTCTTTTAATGTTTGTTCGATAACTCGACGACCGGCAAAACCAATAACGGCATTTGGTTCTGCAATGATTAAATCACCTAACATAGCAAAGCTTGCAGTAACGCCACCTGTTGTTGGCGAAGTTAAAATAGAAATATATAATAAATTAGCACAAGATTGATGAATATGTAAAGACGCTGAAATTTTTGCCATTTGCATTAAACTTAAAATACCTTCTTGCATACGTGCTCCACCTGAAGCACAAATTAAAATTAATGTTAAACCTTTTTTTGTTGCATATTCAATTAAACGAGTTATTTTTTCTCCAACAACAGACCCCATAGTACCTGCCATAAAATCAAAATTCATAACCCCTAAAGCTACAGGAATACCATTTATTAAACCTGTTCCTGTCTGAATAGCATCTTGAAAACCTGTTCGTTTTTGTGCTTCGAATAATCGTTCAGAATATGCTTTATTATCATAAAATATTAATGGATCACAGGGAGAAATAGTTTCATATAAAGGCCTCCATGATCCAAAATCAATTAAATTTTCAATTCGATCTATGCTATTCATTCGTAAATTTGAATTGCATTCGATACAAACATGATGTTGTTTTTTTAAATGTTTAATATATAAAATTACTCCACAATAATCACAACGAGTCCATAAAACATTTGATGATGTGTTTAATGTTTCAAGTTGGTTTTTCCCAAATTCTATATTTGCAAAAGATTTGTTAATAATAAGTGATTCTTGATTTTGTTTTTTTTTAAGCCAAGTTAAAATAGACATATTTTTTTTTATTTACTTATTGATGAAGCAATTTGATCTACAAGACCATAATCTTTTGCTTCATTTGCAGACATAAATTGATCTCGATTTATGTCTTGTGAAATACGAGTGAATGTTTGACCTGTTCGATCTGCATAAATAGAAACAACTTCATCTCGAATTCGTAAAATTTCTTCAGCTTCAGATAAAACTAGAGACGTTTGACCTTGACTTCCTCCACCTGGTTGATGTATCATAATTCGACAGTGAGGCAAAGCTAATCTTTTTCCTTTAGTTCCTCCTGTTAAAATAAAAGAAGCCATTGAAGCAGCTGTTCCAACACAAATTGTTGTAACATCGGTTTCAATAGTTGGGTAGGTAAATTAGTTACTTTGTATCCCCCCGAAGAACCGTACGTGCAATTTTCATCGCATACGGCTCAAGCAGATTTTACAAATTGATTTTAGTATCGTTTTTAAATTTATTTAATTTATTGATTAATCATTAAAAGTTGTATGATATTTTAATATATACGGAATTTTTTCTAATTTTAATTTTTTTATTAAAAACTATAAAAAATTACGTATATATTTTTAAAATCTGCCAGTTCAAAGTAATCTCTTTTTCAAGTTAAGTTTTCACTTATAGACATAAGGTTATTTTTTTCCTTTTCCTATTTTCTAATAAGAATTCAGATAATGTCCTTTACTTTTTTAAACTTCCCTCCATCCTAACTAATTAAATTCTTTGATGATTAACTATCCAGAACTAATTAAAAAAAAATGTGATGGTTTTTCATGTTTTATATTGTAAATAATTTGAATAAACGAGGGTATTATCTTTGCTCCGAAGGTTATATGATGTACAATATTATAAAAACTATTTATAATATCAGCCTTATTTTTATATTATTCTGCTTGACGAAGGATTGGACAATAATAACCCTGTGAATTTTTGTCTTTGCTTATATAGAATGAATAAATTATTTAAACAAGCTTTCTTAATGTGCTTATGATAAAATTTTACAATATTTATCACCTTTAAGTAGACACCAAACTGTACATTCGTTGGGATTAATAAAATATTAATCAATTTACAAAATAACTTCATGTCGCACTAATTCATAGCATCGTAAACACCAATACCACAAGTAACTGAACCTCCTGGTGAATTAATATATAAAAAAAGACCTTGTGAATTATCTTCAGCATTTAAATATAACATAATACCAATTAGTTGATTGGCTACTTCATCATTTAAATCTTGACATAAAAATAAAATACGATCACGATATAAACGATTATATAAATCGATCCATTCTGCCATTTCATCACCTGGTAACCGGTACGGAACTGTTGGAACTCCAATTGGCATAATTAGTTTTAGTAAAAAAATTAATAGTGTTAACAATTCAGATTTTAAACATAGTATATATTATTTTTTTATATATTTCAAATATATAGAGATATAGATATCTAAATAAAAATTTAATATTATTACTGTCAGGAACCAGAATTGAACTGGTGACACTAAGATTTTCAATCTTATACTCTAACCAACTGAGCTATCCTGACTTTTTAATTTATGAATAAAATAATTAAAATTATTTTTTAATTATTTTAATAACTTTATTTTTTTTGTCAAATAAAGTTATTAAAATAAAAAAATAAAAAAAATTATATATATGTATATATTAGATAATCAAAAATGATTATTAAAAATTTAAACTATCACCTCGGCGATATTGTAAATAAGCAGTTACTAAAAGACCACTAATTGTTACCGGTACTAAACCTAAAACAATTCCAGATAATAAAGGTTCTACCATAAAATTAATTATTTTTCAATTAAATTTTTTACTTTCACTAATTTTTAGAATTAATTGTATTAATAATAAAACTATAAATATTTGAATTTAAATTAGTTTTACTTTTACAAGCGTTAAATAACAAACCGATGCTACGACAATACCACCAAATAATAAACAAATATAACTAATTAATGTTAACATAATTTTAATTTTACTAATTATTAAATTTTTAAAAGAAATTTTTAATTAAAAATTCATTTCTGCTAATTGAACTTTTTCTACTTGTTTTTTCTTTAAAACAAGAAAAATTTGCATAATAAAAATTGTAATTAAAAAAAGAATTAATCCTTGAATACGAATTGGATTTTGTAATACAATTTCTGTTTCTGCTTGACCAAAACCTCCAACATTAGGATTATTTGTTAAAGGTTGTTCTGTTTGAATTTTTTGTCCTTCACGAACAATAATTGTAGGCCCTGTTGGAATTTTTTCGGTTATAATTTCACCGTTTTCTAATTGAATATTAATTAAATTAAATTTTTTTGTTGCGTTAATTTCACGAACTGTACCAGATACAGAAGCAGTAAATATGTTATTATTACTTTTTGATCCATCTGGATATAATTGACCGCGTCCACGATTTGCGCCTAAATAAATAGGATATTTTAAATAATTTACGTTTTTATTTTTCATTGGATCCGGAGAAAGTAAAGGAATAACCATTTGACTATAATCTTTACCAGAAACAGGACCCGCTACTAAAATATTAGGTTGCTCAGAACTATAGGATTGATATGAAATATTACCAATTTTATTTTTCATTTCTTCAGGAATTCGATTTGAAGGGGCCAATGTAAAACCTTCGGGTAAAATTAAAACTATTCCTACATTTAAATTTCCTTTTTTTCCATTAGTTAGCACTTGTTGAATTGATTTATCATAAGGTATTTTTACTGAAGCTTCAAATACACTATCAGGTAAGATAGATTGAGGAACTTCTAATTCTGCTGGTTTTTGAGCTAAATGACAGTTGGCACAAACAATTCGCCCATTTGCTTCACGTGGATTTTGGTAATTTTGTTGAGCAAAAATTGGATATGCTAATGCTGTCGGAGAACTAAAATAAAAGAGTGTACAACTTAAAACTATTAATATATTTTTAATTTTAAATATCATTATAAAAATTTGTTCGAACCTGTTTTTAATAAAAAATTTATTTATTTTAAAATTTAAGGCTTTGAAACTCAAAGTCTAATTTTAAATTTTCTTCTGTACTATTTATTATATTAAACTAAAATAAAAAAGTCACCTTTTATTTTAGTTTATTTATTTGGTCATAATCATTAAAAAAATTTACTAATTCCTGGTAAGTAATTGCTACTAGCAAATAATCATAATAATTTTAAATTATATTTTAATATTAAGTATAAAAAAATACATTGTTTATTAAATAATGAATTGTCTCTTTTAAAATATTTAGATAAAAAAAAAAGTAAAATAACAACCAACTTCTTCTGTTAATTAATTAAACAGTGACTCTGTATATAAAAGATTTTTATTATTTTGAAAAAAACATCGAAATCTTTTGACAATTAAAAAAAAGGTATATTTGCATTCGAATTAGGATAATTAAAAACTAAAATTTTACTAAATTTGTGCAAACTTAAAAACCGTTATTTTTACCCTTGGTTTCTAATTTACTATTCGTCCCAAAAAAGGTTTGAATTATCAAGTCATTGGCTTTAATTACGAACTAATCGATTTAATATTCCAAACTGTTTTTTTTTAATTGAAATGGTTTTATAAAACAAATAACAGAATCTGCGTCATATAGCAATTTAGAAACTTTTTCATTCACAGCGGTTACCTGTAATATTTTAAAAGCATTCACATGCGATTGCACTAGATAATTTTTAGAAGGCTATTGATTTCGCGATATAAATTCGTAAACCATCGCCCGCAAAAACTCCAACCCAAACGGACATTCTTGTTTTTAATTAACCATTCCAGTTACGAAATTGCAGGCTTGGGCGTGTTTACTAGCTTTTGAGACCGATTGAAAATCTACTTTTCAAAAAATTTGTATACACACATTATTTAAATATATAATTATTTTAAATTAACTAGAATAATATCGCTCTTCAATAAAGATTTAATAAAATAAACAGATGCTAGTTTAAAATAAAACCAATAAGAGTGATTTGTTATTAGATTATAAAAAATGACAAAAAGCTTAAACGAAAAAGCCTTGGTGTTATTTTTGAGTCAGTAAATGCTTTAAAGATACTCATGTTATTAATGGATACATACAAACACGTTAAGACCAGACAAGACAGAACCCATAACATTGAAAATGCATCTATGTAAAGGAAAAAAGTTGAAAGGTAACCATAAGCTAACAATACATGGATGTTGTGGAGCCCAAGTTACAACTGATAACAAAACTACCAAAGACCTAGTTTTCTCGTATTTTAAAAAGGTAAAGTCTGGGGCATTCAACGACAGGGGAGCGACAGCGATAGCTTCTGTAGCTGTTGAATTTGCTGTTGCATTTATCATTAACAGATGAATTTAAGAATTCACTTTTTTTAAATAATAAGTTGAATAAACCTATCCATAAATAAAACTAAAAAAGAAATATTCTATTTAATTTGAAGATTTTTTAATTTATATATATTTAAAGTGTTTTTTGTTAACTAATTTATTAAATAGCCCATATATAGACAAATTTTTTCTAAAAATGTTAAAATAAAAGTTTCCTTATTCAACTCGACTTTGTAAGTTTGTAAAATAATAGAACATTTTAAATATTTTTTAACCATTTTGATAACTCAAGATATTATGATACGAACAAAACAATATAATTAATGTTAAATAAAACTTTTACTTTTCTGAAATGAAAAACTTTTCATCAACATCACTGCCTGTATAGTTATTAATTTCTTCATAATTTATATATGTAAAAATTAAAATTTTTTGAAGTTTAAGAAATATTATATTACTCAGTCCAATTAAAATTTCTTTTCTAAAAAAACGTTTGTAGTTGATGGTCGACATAGACTTGTTTGCAGTTAAAATTGAGCAAGTTTGTATTGTCAATTAATTACCATGACTAAATAAATATGTTTTAATTATTCATTTTTTCTTATTTATCTATGAATATTAAAAAATTAAATTATCGAATAAATAATGCTTCGATAATTTAATTTTTTAATAAATACTTACTTTAACTTGAATTTAATCTAATGGTTTCATAGATAAAACTGGCTCATTATCACGATCAATACCTTTTTCAAATCCTGCTGCAGCTGCACGAGCACGACCTGCATGCCATAAGTGACCGACAAAAATAAAGAAAGCTAATACAAAATGAGAGCAAGCTAACCATGAACGAGGTGAAACAAAATTAGTTGCATTAATTTCAGTTGCTACACCACCCACTGAGTTTAAAGAACCTAAAGGAGCATGTGTCATATATTCTGCTGCACGACGTTCTTGCCATGGTTGAATATCATTTTTAAGTTTATTTAAATCTAACCCATTAGCACTTCGAAGAGGTTCTAGCCATGGTCCTCGGAAATCCCAAAAACGCATTGTTTCACCCCCAAAAATAATTTCACCTGTTGGTGAGCGCATTAAATATTTACCTAAACCTGTCGGACCTTGAGCTGATGCTACATTGGCACCTAAACGTTGATCACGAACTAAGAAAGTAAATGCTTGTGCTTGTGATGCTTCAGGACCCGTAGGACCAAAGAATTCACTAGGATAAGCAGTATTATTAAACCAAGACATACAGCAAGCTACGAATCCCATAATTGCTAAAGCACCTAAACTATAAGATAAATAAGCTTCACCAGACCAAACAAATGCACGACGAGCCCATGCCCAAGGTTTTGTTAAAATATGCCAAATACCACCAATAATTTCTAGTGTACCAATCCAAATATGGCCACCAATAATATCTTCCATATTGTCAACACTAACAATCCAACCGTCACCACCAAACGGTGATTTTAATAAATAACCAAAAATAATACTTGGATTAATTGTTGGGTTTGTAATAATTCGAACATCACCACCACCAACAGCCCAAGTATCATAAACACCACCAAAATACATAGCTTTCCATACTAATAACCATGAACCGATTCCTAAAAGGATTAAGTGAATACCTAAAATCGTTGACATTTTATTTTTATCTTTCCAAACATAAGCAAAAAATGGAAACGATTCTTCTAAAGTTTCAGGCCCAATTAATGAATGATATACACCACCAAAACCTAAAACTGCAGATGAAATTAAATGTAAAACTCCTGATACAAAATATGGAAAAGTATCAATAACCTCTCCGCCAGGACCTACACCATATCCTAAAGTAGCTAAATGTGGTAATAAAATTAATCCTTGTTCATACATTGGTTTTTCAGGGATAAAATGTGCTACTTCAAAAAGATTCATTGCACCTGCCCAAAAAACAATTAAACCAGCATGCGCAACATGTGCACCTAATAATTTTCCAGATAAATTGATTAAACGAGCATTACCTGACCACCAAGCAAAACCTGTTGAATCTTGATCACGACCACCTACACTTAAATTACCATTAAAGAGCGTTTCCACGTGGTAAAACCTCCTCTGGGAATATTAATGTTTCATGTGGTTGATCTTGAGCAGCCATCCATGCACGAATACCTTCGTTTAATAATTGATTTTTTGTATAAAAAGTTTCAAATTCAGGATCTTCGGCAGCACGAATTTCTTGTGAAACAAAATCATATGCACGTAAATTTAAAGCTAATCCAACAACCCCTAATGCACTCATCCATAATCCAGTTACAGGTACAAATAACATAAAGAAGTGAAGCCAACGTTTGTTAGAAAATGCAACACCAAAAATTTGAGACCAAAAACGATTTGCCGTAACCATTGAATAAGTTTCTTCATTTTGGGTAGGATTAAATGCACGGAATGTATTTGCACCATCACCATCTTCAAATAATGTATTTTCAACAGTAGCACCATGAATCGCACATAATAAAGCTGCTCCTAAGACACCTGCTACACCCATCATATGAAATGGATTTAATGTCCAGTTATGAAACCCTTGGAAAAATAAAATAAAACGAAAAATTGCTGCAACACCAAAACTTGGAGCAAAAAACCAACCAGATTGCCCTAAAGGATAAATTAAAAAAACTGATACAAAAACTGAGATAGGCCCTGAAAATGCAATCGCATTGTATGGACGAATTTTAACAGCACGTGCAATTTCAAATTGACGTAACATAAATCCGATTAAACCAAATGCTCCATGTAAAGCAACAAATGTCCATAATCCACCTAATTGACACCAACGAGTAAAATCACCTTGAGCTTCTGGACCCCATAAAAGTAATAATGAATGTCCCATACAATTTGGTGGTGTTGAAACTGCTGAAGTTAAAAAATTACAACCTTCTAAATATGAACTAGCTAAACCATGACTATACCATGATGTAACAAATGTAGTACCTGTAAACCAACCACCTAATGATAAATAAGCACAAGGTAATAATAATAATCCAGACCAACCTACATAAACAAACCGGTCACGACGTAACCAATCGTCCATTAAATCAAAAAGGCCGCTCTTTTGTTCTGACTTTCCAATTGCGATAGTCATTTAACAAATTCCTAATTTGAAATATATCAAGTTTTGAAACGTTAAAAAGAATAAAAATTTTTTTTTGTAACAAAAAATATTTTAATATTTTTATTAATATTTTTAGACAAATAACAAAATATTATTAGTTATTAGTATTGGTAAATTAATAAATTTTATTTGTATTATAAGCAAAAAAGAATTTTTTATTTAAGCTAATATAAATATTATTTAATTTAATAGTTTTAGTAAACTCTATCATTATTTATAATGATAAAAGTTAAATAAAACTATTAAATTAAATAATATTTGTAAACATTTTTTTAATACTCCTTAGATAGGACTTGAACCTATGACCAATCGGTTAACAGCCGATTGCTCTACCACTGAGCTACTAAGGATATAATATAAATGTATTATAAAATATATAATAATATTATAAATTGTTTGTCAAAAAAATCAATAAAGGAAAAAAAATTAAATAAATTCAAGAAATTATTTAATTCTGATAATAATAAATGTAAACATTAGTTTATTGTTACGCAATTTATTAAAAAAATTTTGTTTAAAAAACCTGATTAACTATAATTGTATTATAATTAATATAAAATGTTAATTCGTAATCTGTTTTATTATAAATAAATTAATTATTATTAAATGTCTCATACAGTTAAAATTTATGATACTTGTATTGGTTGTACTCAATGTGTTCGAGCTTGTCCAACTGATGGTGCGACTCGTAAGTAAAAACTGATTTATTTAGGATTACTATCTGAGTAAAAGATGTTTAAAATACTTACTAATTAAATACTAATCGTATGTGTCGGTTAAAGCTTACCTTAAAAATTAATAAAAAAAAAATTAAAAAGAATAATTTTTAAATAAAATTTTTTTAAAGCAAAGGAAAATGTATTAATAAAAATAATTGAATTAATTGCACTAGTTATACATTGCTAATAAATAAAAAATAGAATTGAGACTCAATACGTCGTAAAGGATATATTTTTATGATTAAAAAAAATAAATAGATTCAAAAAAAAAAAGAACGTCAATTTTTTTTTACACATTTATATG
>JAYMFU010076527.1:0-10765 GCA_036784835.1 Phaeophila floridearum
CACACACACTCTCACACACTCCTCCCTCCCTCCCTCCCTCCCTCCCTCCCTCCCTCCCTCCCTCTCCCCCACTCACACACTGAACACGTACACACCTGTACACAAGCACTCTGAACGGGTTGCATGTGCTCGCCTTGCCTGCAAGGCACATGACTGCCCCTCTGGCTTTTGGGATACTTTCAAGAGCCATATCCATGCTAGTGCCGTTGCAAGTGCAGCGATGGTGTTGTAGGCAGCTTGCTTTTGTTGCAGGCCTCTACAACCACACAACACAAAGCAACATAAAGCAACTTGCTTCGGTTCTTGGCGTTTCACTTGCTGCTGAAACGGCTTGCAAAACTCCATTTCACTGGTTCTGGACCGTCAAACGCTCACGCATCCCGCTCGCCCGCCCAGGCCCATTGAGGTCTTTTGCTCGATTGTCCATTGGATGCGAAATACAATACTGCTTTTAAAAATAGTATTGCATCTTCATCTGTTGCTGGACAGGAATCAGACTGCTCTGCCACGGACCCCACATTGTGTGCTGATAGCGGTAACTCAGCTTTGACTCTAGTGTCTGGATCGGTCGATCCGGGTGTTGCGTTGCGTATCGTTCCAGGTGTGTTGAGAGCCAGGGACCCAGGTGCTTTGGCAGTGCGCTCGTTCCAGCAGTGAAGTCGACCGCACAGTTCGTTGCACGCCTGTGTGTCTTCGACAGGCTGTCGGTAATGCTTCCCAGTCATGTAAAGCTGGGCAAGGCTTGGGCAGCGGTGTGCATTGAAAACACAAACCGTTCGCGCGGACCCGGCCGGCGCTGACAAGAGGACGATGCTCGCTCGCCATTGATGTGTAGTCCCTTTGATTTCCGCATGAATCAGCGGCAATGCACCCGGTGTGGTTGCTGGTATCGGTCCCCTGTTGTACACTAATCTTGGATTCAGCAGCTGTTGATCCCCCATGTGTGAGCAGCGCGTGAGCACACATGGCACTTGAACCTGTGTTCGCCTCTTCAGATCCTACTATGCATGTCCAAACGTCACCGCATCATGAACGATGCAGGATATTTGGCTTGTTTGAGCGTTTGATTTCCCCCCTGTCCGCGTTTCCGTGTTGGCGCCTGCTGTGGACTTACCTGATGCCGCACCTGTACAGGTGCAAACCCATAGATCGCATCAGTTCCCTACAGTCCTTGAAGCACATCTTCCAACGCCTGCCGTGGACAGCCTCAAGCGCCGATAGACAACGGCTGGAGCCACAGGTCCTGCATCCCTCTTCCCAGCGGGCCGATCTCCCCAGCAGCCTCACCGGCGGACCCGATGACACCCACACGGCGGGCCCTTGGTCTTCTGGAGAAGAGCTGCCGTCCTTTGAGGCCATGACCATGAACTTGATGGTCGAAGAGGAGATCGAGAAGCACCCGACGCTTGCGGTTCGACGGCTCGATCGACTGATGGCAACGCTACGGACTAACCTAGAGAAATGTGACTGGTTGAGTCGGTTTCGGCCGCTCAACAGCGCGTGTCCGTTGTTTGGGAGGAAGGTGCGGGCAGAAGCCGTGCCGGGGTTTTCGAGTACGGCGTGGGCGTGCGACGGCTTGGGCTTCGACTTGCGCTGTGCGTGGTTGTAGACGACTGATGCGCTGCGTTGTGAGCGGCTAGTAGTAGTTGCAGAAGCCCAGGAAATAGATCGCAGCCAAGAACGACAGCAAAACGGGGCAGCAAAAGCAAAGCAGCAAACACACGACTGTGCCCTCAAGGCGTGAGTAGTTACAAGAAAGCAGCGAGAGAGATCTCGGCCAGAAAGCAAGTCAATATGAGAGGCGCCTTGTTAGAACACGTTGGGTTGGTTCCTGTCTGTTGAGCACAAATTTTATCTGTGTTGTCTTCCAAGCATACCTAGGCCCAAACACAGTCGCTATTGGCTTTAACCAGTACACATGGTAATCCTTTTAGAGTTTCTGTGTCAGCGGGCTCCATGTCCTTGTCCTCCGTCTGTCCAGTATGTGTTTGTGATCAACAGGGCCTCCTGCTCGTGGGCGACTTGGGTGTGGAGTTGGCTTGAGCGTCACATTCATGGAGTCTGCTGGTTTGCTTTGTTTGCCGTCACTGCTGTGCACGTGGCTGCTACTGTATCTGGGGCGCCATGTGCCGACTGCTGGCTTCTTGATGGGGATACAGACACTCCGCAAACCCAGAAATAGCCTTCGTTTCAGGTTCCAACTAGCGTTTCCGCGCCCGTGTCGATGTAACTACTACTACTAGTTTTGGCCTTTTGGGTTGAGCCCTAACTCTGTGAATGCAGTGTATGGACGTAATTTTGTGCCTGGCAACGTAGGTTGTTCAGCGCTGTTGGGTATGATGCATAGCCGTCGTGCCTCATTTTTCTGGGCTTTGGTGTGACTTAGCTTTGCGTTTGTATTGCACTGCTGTGTGTTTTGCTCTGCCGCTTGTAGGCCTTCTTTGTTTTCCTCTTTCGCTTTTTGTAAACAGAGTGCGGGCGCCTGGGCAAGCCTGCCATGAAGCTCCTGTCTGATCTGGGAGACATAGTTGCTGCATCTGGCCGGTCCAGCAAGTCTGCATTCCTTGAGGCTGCCTATGCTGAGTTGTCTGTAGCACTACAGAAAGGCAACGAGGTGGTGTTCCGCCAGTATCGTTTCAACTTCGCCAAGGTTTCTGGTAATAATTTTGTGCCTGGTGATGTTGTGCCCTGTGCCCTATTAGGCTAGCTTACCCCTAGTCTCCATCCTGCTGTTCCTAATAGCTCAGCTGTTCCCTGACCACGGACAGCTCCTCCGACCACGCGAGCCGACCACGCGGGCGACGCGCAGCCGACCACGCGGGCGGAGGTCAATCACGGGTGGGGCATAACGATCACGAAGGTGTGGACCAGCACGCAGCCTCCGCCCGCACAAGAGGGCTCGCCCCTTTTGTCGCGAGGGGATTATGGTTGCGTTCTGATCATTGGCGATCATTGGCAACAAGGCCGGCAAGGGTGAGCCGGGTGGCACCGATTTGCACAATTGACCAACCAATGATCAGACAAGCTACCGAATCCATGGCATGCTGCTAGTGCTCGCACAATGACAGTGATGTGCTTGTGCCTGATGTGCTTACATGATGAAGAAAGACATTTTAAGGGCGACAACTCATATCCAGTCGCTGGAAACAATCTCCACACACACTCAACCTGGAAAAAAAATCACCCAGTTGCTCCTTGAACGAGCTCTAGCACATACAAACAATAAAAGCACACGTTGGAGACGTAGTCCATGGGCAAACTTGATAAATGTACTCAACCAAATGGTTAGGGGTACATCTTATATCGCTCATTGCTCCTCAATCACCCCCTACCACAAATAAGAAAACTGCGTTTCACTTAAGCAGCTGCAAGAGCCGCATCATCACCATCATCATCATCATCATCATCGTCACCATCATCATCGTCGTCATCGTCATCATCATCATCGTCGTCATCACCAGCATCTGCTTCTGTGTCCGGGAGCAGATCATCATCATCGTCGTCATCATCATCATCGTCGTCATCATCATCGTCATCGTCATCGTCTCCGTCCAGGTCAGGGCACACGATGGCAGCATTTCCGAAGTCAATGTCGCAGTCTTCACAGAAGACAGCCAGGTGGTTGTACTCCGCACTCAGCATCAACTGCTCACCATCCTCGTCGGTACCGAAGCGAACAATGACGTCAGATGGGCCGCCAAACCCGCCACCTGAACATCCACAATAGTGTTAATAAATCCACAACGGGTATCCTACAAGGATAACTTGTGACCTTGTGATGAACAAGAAAACCAGCAGTGCGCAAACAACACTGTGAACTTCAATTGGCATCGCGACTAGGCAGGTTGTACAAACCAAACACAATGAGACCCAACAGTGTAGCAGAGCTAACCTGAACAATACGAACAGCCAAACATTGCCAAAAACACAGCACAACACAGCCAATAGAAGAGACAGGCTGAGAAAATAGAAAACAGTGTAGCAGAGCAAACAGCAAACCCACACGTACGAACAGCAAAACACTGCCGAGCAGAACACAGCAAAAACCAGCCAAAAAGAATACAGACAAAACACGGCCAGAACACAGACAGCCAGGGAAATAGATCAAGCAGACAGGGGAAAAACAATGAAAAACCAAAAGTGGCACAAGAACCACCATCCTGAATGCAGCTGGACACAGCCTGAATGGGGGATTGAATGAGTAATGAACTTTCCGGGAACTTTCCCACATGTACAAACCTGGACAATCCATCAACAACCCATCAAAGCAACAGCCCCGCACCAACAGTGTACTTCTTGATGATCGGATCACCAACTTCACCAAACTTGAGTGCATCATCAGTGTCTGGGAACTCATCCATATCATCTTCATCTGTCTCATCTGCCCACCACTCAGCCACATCTGCAAGGCCATCAAAGTCCCAGCCTGAAATCCTGATGGTACAGTCATCGATGACCTCGATTGTGCCGGTGACGTTGTGCTCGTTGGAGACCAAGGTGCCGTTGCAGCCAACGAAGTTGGTAGTACAGTTCTGGGAAAGGGCAAGCACTTGAGGGTCATCGGCGGGCAGTGTGAAGGAGTCCATCATGTTCCACAGCGAAGTTGTTGGCGCATCATCGTCATCATCATCGTCATCGTCAGCTGCATCGGGTGCATCAGCATCATCGTCGTCATCATCATCATCATCATCATCGTCGTCATCATCATCATCGTCGTCATCATCATCGTCGTCGTCTGCTGCAGCAACAACAGCGTCATCATCATCGTCGTCATCATCGTCTGCTGTTGCCACGGCATCATCATCGTCATCGTCAGCCACTTGTGCCATGATCTTCGGCACAGTGATCATCAGAAGCCCAAGGAGCATCATCAAACGCACCCAGCTCACCATCTTGCCTCTGCACAAACATAACTAGCTCAAGCGGAAGTCAGAAGAACAAGCCACGATGCTGACGGGTGTCACACGGGGGGAAAGTTGGAGGCTGGAAAGAAGAACTACCGGACAATATCAATTGTTAGCGCAATGTATGTGCGGAGAGGAATGCACTTGATGATCGGCCGCTAGGTCGGCCTCTAGAAAAAACAGTCTACAAGAAGTAATGAGAACAGAGCTGTCAGAAAAGGGTAATGTTGATTTTGCAAAACGACCAGGAGACAGTTGAGGGTTACAACAGAAGAACGAACAGGAGAACCGTGCTGCACGCACATACCCTGCTCAGCCGGCCCCCCTAGTAGTTTCAAAACAAGCAGCAGCGAAACATGAGCTGTCCGCAAAGGGAGCAAACTGGAAGGATGAAACAGAAGAAAGAACACAAGACCCAACGGACGTTCTCAATTATCAGTGCAGTCGGCACTGCACGTGCCGCGTAGGATACGCTCCGACGCAGCAACAGGTCGTAACCGCACGAGGCAAGTAGCGACAGCGCGCGGCGTCACATGCATGACGCAGATGCCAGGACAAGCCCAGGAATGACAACCCGCGCAAATCAAGCACAGACGCAGCACAGACTGCATCGAGATCCGGTCGTGCAGGACTGCCATGTCACTGCTGGCCACCAGGCGCCGATGCAGACGGTGCGCACAAAGGACACAAGCGGCAAGCTGACAAGACCGGACACAAGCGGCAAGCTGACACGACCGCTAAGCAGAGACCTAAGCAGGGGTACCTGCGTTCCGAGATCTGACAGGAGCAAGGAGAAATGATCGAGAATAGACAGAATGGCCGTGTGCTTGGAGCCGCCGCGCGGCAGGGAGGCGAAGTGCGAGCCGGAACACAACATTGCGAACGCAGTTCCCATGATCGGCGCACTCACGGTAACAACAGGCAGGAACTCAATTTCCTCATGCACCCACGCAACTCAACCGCTGTCAAGCCAGCCAACAGCAAGCGTGCACTCCGTGCCACTCGGGTGAACAGCCGCGGGGGGTGAGACCGGCACTGACTGCGCAAGGAACTAAACGTTTTACAACTGTCCTTACGAGACAACCTCAACACTGGTATACCATACCATGGTACTGCGCCGGTACACATAGAGCGGGAGGGCCGATGGAGGACGCAAAAGTACCATTGACATAAGCATGCTGTGAGGGCAGCAAGTCAGCAGCGACAAACAGCTCGCATTGCGACAAGGGATAGCCGACCCCAGCGACACCCGTAACCGGCTTACGCATGGCACCACAGCAGCGAGATCGAGGCACGGCCGGCGGAGGTTCAGCACGCACGAGCGCGCGATCACAGGTATGCTCTGTATTGAAGTAGAGTGGAGGGAAGGCGCACCAGTCCTATAGCCGGCGGGAAGGGAACGAGGGAGCCAGTCACGGTCACGGACGGCACACCGAATCCACCGATTGCGGAAGGCAGTGGTGAGCAGGCAGGACAGGCGAAGAGCACTTGAACGACACCAACACGCACGAGAGCACCTCGGCCCAATGTGCGTGGCACGCTTTAATAGTTCTCGGCAAAGCCGGGATCGCCGGGTGCAGCTCTCCATGACACATTATGGCAGCGACACGTTTGTGAACTGAAAGAATTCCGGCGACGCGTCGCGACGCGGTCGGTTGACGTACGAGCTGGGGCGTCGTAGGTACGGGCCAAACCGAGAAACCACATGCATGCGCGTTGTGTCACGAGCGTGCACAGTTCCTGCGTGCAAGCGGCAAAGCTGCACTTGGCCACCCCGAATGCGGGCCGAAAGGCTGGCACTGCTCCGTCTGTTGATTTCGTCGGCCTTGCCCGTGCAGCCACCCGGCTCTGCCCCCGAGGTGAGGCATCAACGTAAGTAATCATTAAATTGAATTCTCGTATTACAACATTCACGCGGTCGTTTCCACAAGATTTCCAGGCTGTGAAAAGCGCAGCGTGCACTAGTGGTGAGAACGGCGCGAAAGCGTCTGTGACCACGCTCGCTTGGACGCTGTGGACAGCGCAGCGCCCGCCGTACTCGGACGCAGCCCGTGAGCCGCGCGCGCGGGATCGGGTTACGCGCCACGGCGAAACGTGCGTCATAGCCCGTCGGCCGACCGAACGCGGCATGTTCGCACCGCGTCGGGTGATCGCGCCACCGGATCCGGACTCTGCGACGTCGCTGTGAAAAAAAACCTTACAACCCCAATCGCACACGTCCCCTGGTCAATAAGCGCGCCCGAGCACACCGCAATGTTGCGGCCGAACCGCGGCGTCGCGCGCGCGCGGCGTGCGTCGTGCGTAAAATTGTTGCGGCCGTCGATTGTAGATTGCTCACTCGCTTACTGGGCGCAACCGTTGCCGCGTGCACGGCCGTTTGCTCAGCTGCACCAGTGATGGTAATTGTTTTAGTTGCATGAATGCGATGCAGCGCGCGGGGGGCAGATATGAATAAGGGGCGCGCGTGACGCTGCATGCGCCGTCACGGAGTCTGGAGCCCGGTCATCGATTAACTCTACGACGGTTGCCGGTTTCGGGTCGGAATACCGCTCTTGCAGGGGCTCCGAGGGCTCGGACGGCCGGACGGCCACACGCGTGACACTCGGTGCATGGTTGGGGCGCAAGGGAGAATTGAACGGGCTCACACACGCACGTGTGGCAGCGTTTGCCTGGCCCACCAGTCGACGGTAGCTAGCCCTGCGGTTGGGAAAGGCACACTAGAACCCTTTAGGCTTGATAATAATCCCAATACCCCCGCTCCCGCATAGCTACACACGCTCCGTGCATCGCAACGCTATAGCGCGGATACCGGCAAGGTCTTACAGAACAGCTTCGCGTTGTCGATCGCGACAACAGCTCGTCTGAGCCCTGGGGCAGCCAGGGCTGATGCTGAGATGCTGCGACCCGGGCCACCCTGGCTGACACACATACGTGTCACGTTTGCGCTTGACGCATGATTGTTTTTTTCCGTTCGCTTGCTGTTGTTGTCGCCCTCTCCTTTGGTATACAAGTAGCTAGTCATGCAGCTGGTTTGTTCGGTGCCGCACGAACGAATTGCATAAGGGAGTTGCATAAGGGCAGCAAGGCCTCGCAAAGGGCGGAGCGAATGCTGGCGCCGCTCGAGGGAACACTGTCAAAGGCCTCTGTGGCTGTCGACGCGCCCAATCCGTTCGACGTGCGAGGAATCGCCATCCGTTCCGGGTCAGAGACAAGCGTGCACAGGTCGCAAGGCAACGGAAAAACGAAACAGTATTTGCCAGCGAGTGCAATCGGAGATCTTGCATCGACACAGAAACGGAACTGTATCGATGCCACAACTTTGCGCTGCAACCTTACTCAACGAAAAGCAGGTTGGGAAAGGACCACGTATCCTCTATGCGATCAATGGCACTCTGGGGTTGCGTGGGGACTCGAAGGCGAAGCCAAGGCCTGAGTGGAGTCAACCCGCCCTGAAGAAACGCCGATTTAATACCATTAGTAACTGAGGTATGAAGACTTATTCATCTTGGTTGACGGAGCGTCGAGGGCCACCATCGCGGCCGTTGGGATCGATCGGTTGCGTCGCCTTGGACAGCTGCGCTTTACACGCGTCTCCCTGCATCTTGATCAATGCTGACCGAGCAAGCAGCGGAAAGGCTGCTAACTTATCATTTATAGGGTGCGTTTCCAGAAGGGTGGGTGGGGGGGTATGAAGGGCACCTCGGTGCATCAGAAAGTGCAAGCTAACAGCTAATTGTAAGCACATAGGTTTATTCATCCACCGGCCATCTGCAGATTCCGCCAAATCCCGTTGCGCACGCAGCCAGCAGGGTTGAAGCCTGCGTGCAATGTGCAAGATGAAGCGCACATCCCGGAATTACAATGATGGCACTGCACCCAGCAATCCAATCGACTGTACACGGAATGTAAAAACTCCAATCCATGGTTACGTTCAGCCAGGTAGTTTATGACTGGACAACGCATAAAGCGCAATGAGTCGTAACGCGCTTCAAACCCAATATACGCGGAAATGCCTAGCAATTTGCACCTTTATTGGCTTGTGAAGTAGGTAGGAGCCAAATAGGAGCTACGCCTAGCTCCTATGTGGCCTTTATCTACCTACATCACAACCCAATAAAGCTGTAAATTACTAGACATTTCCCTAGCTGGGCGGATGCCGTTCAAAATGATCGGACAAACGATCAGAAGCACATCTGAAGCACACAAGTTGCTCTGGAATCTCGTTGAGGAGTCGAGCGTCGCGCGGTCGGAACGAGGCCTCAACGCTACACACCCGCGGCGACCCGTCCACATGGGTGAGCAAGCGGACCTCTCAGCGGAACTATCGATAGCGATAACGAACGGTCGTCCGAGCAGACCGGCAGCAGCAGACAGTACGCGGCAATGATGCCAATTGTAGCAAACACATGTCGTCATTTTGCGCAACGCGAAGGGGCGGCTGATGGCGTTCGAGATCCGTCGCGAGGACGCGCCGACGAGGACGAAACAGCATGTGATGGTAGCGGCAAGGGGACCGCGGTCTTGGACAAGCTCTGGAGCCGTGGACGATGTCTGCCCTCGGCCCTTCGGAGAACTTCTCACCGCCCAACTGTCCGGCAGTGAACGTCAACCACGGCGCGCCGGGCCGCGGGTTGCGTCCCGTTCCAACGGTTGCGAGCTGAATTTTCAGTTGGAGAGCCGGTTCACCCGCAACAATTACGCCATTGTTCGCCTTTCGTACAAGAGCCAGTGTCCCCGCAGGGCCAGGACACTGGCGAGTGGAAACGCGTGCTCAGCGGACCGGGCGGCCTCCTCCTTCCGGCTCCTGCCTCGCCGTTTTTTTCCGCCGGGGGTTCAACCACCTCAGTTGCCCCTGTCTCTCCGTGCACTTGAATCTGAATTGGAATCTGTCGATTCTGCCTGTGATCCATGGAACATGCCCACAAACGGCAGATACACGCAGGAAGGAACCCAGCGTGCACAGCCACCTGTCAGGGCAATTCCAAGTTCCCTCTCGTTTCCGCGCATTGGGCACTTGGATGCGCGGCCTGGGTTCGCATGCGCAGGAAGCCACACACGCGGGAGATTCCGGCACCGGTTGTTGCTGGTCGCGCGCCACCAATTGCGGTTCGCCATCTGTTAACGCCTTCGGTAAAATTCCGACAACCCGATCTGGAATTTCGATCATTGCGCGCAGTGATCGCAGCTGCGATCGCCCTTGCCGATTGGATTGACCGCATGCATTTGCTCGTTTGAACATTGTGAGCTGTGATAGCTAGAGTACAATTCAACTTGCACTTGTGTCACGTGCGTGGAACAACAGCTGCGGTCGCGACATATTTCACAACTACGAAGCTTGCGGAAGAAACTATGGGCCGAACTTGGCTATAGCTCCGGTTGCTGTTCCTTCAGCTTGTGCCCCCCTTGCACACTAAGGCTCCAAGCCGCCTAAGGGTGCGAACGTAATCAGGTGACCTGGCGCTTGCTGTGCATGTTGCTAAGTTTGCATTGACCAAATGGCTGCATTTCCCTTTGACGAAATTGCGGAACAAACATGAAGAAGCGTCGAGCCCTCGAAACCGTTGCTTCTGCAGAAGTCCAGGTATGGCGTTGTATCAGCACACAATTGTGCTTGAGCCTTCTACATGTATGGCTTGGCACGATTGCGATACTCCAGTGAGTATATTGGCACATTCGATTGGGCCCTCGCTACATACATGCCCAGGGCAACCGTGCCAACGGCAACGCCTACATGCGCCGCACACCTCCAGTCACTGCTCTTGCGTACATGCTTGCAGCATGCACATGTGCGGGCAGTGGTAGCATTGGGGTGTGTGTGTGTGTGTGTGTGTGTGTGTGTGTGTGTGTGTGTGTGTGTGTGT
>JAYMFU010076638.1:0-10765 GCA_036784835.1 Phaeophila floridearum
TAGCGTGGGGGCAGCTTGTGCTGCCGCTTTCAACACATGTTTGCAGATATTGCTCTGCTCTGCAGGTACTCGCCAGCCCCAGTTGAACAGCACGCATGGGTTGCTGGGAAGGATTGCAGCAGAAATCGCAACCAGCCGTTGACGTGCATGCAAGAGTGATTACGTGAATGTGAACGCACGTGTTTGCCCACATTCATCTGTACTTGCCTGACGTCTGTGCATCCGTGCATCCGTTCGTGTTCCTGACACTTGGCTGATGTAGCTGGCTTGTTTTGCTTTGCCAATAAACATGTATTTCCAATTTATGAGCGCCCAAGCTGCAGCATCTTGCGTTTGCCAGGTGCAGTAACAGCTGGAGCAGCGCGAATTGCTATTCAGGTTTGTAAGATGTTTGAACGGCGCTTGTGGCCAAGAGCGCACGCATTGTGGCAGCTGCCAACCCTGGAACCACACTATGTGGCAAAGCTGGAGAAGGCTGATCTCAGCGTGGACAGGCTGAATGACATGTCAGACAGCGTGCGTGGCGTCTTTCACCTGCAACCATTGCCGTCTCCATGCTGTACTCATCATGTTCAATGCCTGGGGTGCTTGTCCACTTGTTTTCTATGCTTGCGGCCTGCTGCAGCACTGCACCTATGTGCTCTCCATACACTTGTCGGCTTTGTGTCAGTACATTATGGAAAGCATGTTTGCATGCATGCGTGCACATATGATCACTTGTGCTCAACGCTTGAGGCCTGCTGCAGTACTGCAACCATTTGTTCTCCCTACACTTGTGTGCTGTGTCGAGTATGGGAAGCATGTGGGTGTGCATGTGTGCACATGTGCGTGGATGCTCTCATGGTTGTGCGCCATTTTCGTGAATGCAAACACCTGGGCGCCCTTGCACGTGTATTCAGCATCTTCAAGCGCACAAATGGGGCTTGCTTTGGCCTGTGCATTTGCAAGTGTAGAGCACAGAGTGCATCAACCTGTCTGTGCTTTGACACGCCTGCCAATTTCATCACCCTGCTTGTACTGTAAGTGTCCAGCCGCTGTGTGCTGGTGGCCTCCGCACTTACACCATGTTTCCATCAAGCAACGCAAACGGCACATGCACACTTAGTGCACAAGCTTGTGTGACCGGTGGCCTGGTGGGGAGTCGGGAGCAGTGCATGTTGTTTGCTAGTTGTATTCTACATGGCCGCAGACGGCCATCATATTTCAGCTGCTTCCTGCCAAGATTATGGCAGGTTTGGCTAAATGACCACAGACACGTCACCGACACGTGGGGAACCTGACAGTGCCCCGGTTGCTCCCGGTGTGGATGCCAGGTGGAAGCCCGTGGCACGGCTGCATGGGTGCTGGTGTGCAGGAGATTGGGAGCCTGTTGCGCATGCCCACGGGCGGAGTGAAAGTCAAGAAGGCGCTCGAGTACCTACCCCAGCTCAGCGTCAGCTGCGAAGCGAAGCCCATCACGCGCAGTGTGCTCTTCATGAAGCTGACGGTGACGCCGCACTTCAAATGGAATGACCGACTGCATGGGTCCACACTGCGTTGGCTCCTGCTGGTGTCCGACAGCGGCACGGACGTCATTTACCATCACGAGCTCTGGCTCCTCACGAAGAAGATGATGTCGGTACGTTCTGGCCCCATACACGCTGCCTCTGCTCACCATTGCCTGCCTGGTCAGCCACTGCAGTTGCTCTGGCGCTGCTTATACCAGCCACTTGTGGCATGTTGTACACATGAAATGAGACCAGGCCACTCGCAGCCGCACAGGACGCCCCGTCACCGTCATTGCTTCAATTGCAATACAGCAAAGCACTTCCACTCGATCTCCTTCTCTGCCTGGCCTCTGATGCATTGGAGGTAGGGACGAGGCGTCTACCTTGGCTTTGCTGTTTCATTTCTCCGCTGCTTAACTCGCTGCGCAGCATGACGTGCTTCCCGGGCCTGATGTTTGTGGGCCGTGAGCGCAGGAAGACAAGCACTTCATCAACTTCACCATCCCTGTGTTTGAGCCCCTCTCCTCTCAGTACTTTGTCACACTGGAGGCCTTTGATTGGATGGAATGCAGTGCTAGCGCGGAGCTCAATCTTCAGAGCATTGTGCTTCCAAGCACTACTGCCCCACACACGGACCTCCTCGACCTGGACCCGCTGCCACGCAGCGTCCTCAAGTACCCGGCTTTTGAGAAGCTGTATGAACACAAGTTCACACACTTCAATCCGATCCAAACACAGGCATTCCACACTCTATATCATACTGACAAGAGTGTGCTGCTGGGCGCACCCACAGGTACGGGGCAAGCACTCTTGTGCCTGTGTACGCATGCTGATTTGTGTTGCTGGCCTGCAAAACGGCTGGTTTTCCAGACTTGTAGGAGCTGAACTGCTCTGCCAGAAGGGTGGCATGTCAAGCACGGCACCCGCATGGTTTGGTGTGTGTCACGCTGCAGTCTGTTCTGGTGGGAGAGCATGCCATGGAACACAGCGTGGGCATGAGTGGTGCAACAGCTGCAAAGTGGCATGATGGAACTGGTGTGGTTGAAGTAATCTATGCAGCTCATTCGCTGGTACACTTCACGGTTCAGCCGTTGGGTACACCTGTGTCCGCGTGCTGCTCTCACTACGGCAGCACAGCTGTTTGCTGTCCCAACGTGCATTGAAGCAACACTCAAGAAAATCACACGCACATGTGCACACATATGCGCATGTGTGCGAGCGCGCTCGCGCATACTCACACACACGCACACATGCGTGTTCGCATGCTCACACGTGCAAATGTGCACATGTGTAGAGCATGTCTCTGTGCCCTATTGGAGTTCTTTCTTCACCAACGCTGAAACGGTCTGAAACGGTCTGCCTTTGCCCGCAGGCTCCGGCAAGACGGTGTCCTGTGAGCTAGCTATCCTGCGCGTCTTCCTGCACTATCCCAATGACAAGATCCTCTACATTGCTCCCTTGAAGGCCCTGGTGCGTGAGCGCATCAAGGACTGGGGTAAGGGCCTCTGCAAGCACCTGGGCAAGTCTCTCGTGGAGCTCACGGGCGACTACACGCCCGACCTGGCCGCCCTGCTCGCTGCCGACGTCATCATCTGCACCCCTGAGAAGTGGGACGGCATCTCGCGCAACTGGAAGGCTCGGGGCTACGTGCGCATGGTGCGGCTGGTGGTCATGGATGAGATCCACCTGCTGGGCTCGGACCGCGGACCCATCCTGGAGGTCATTGTGTCCCGCATGCGCAACATCGCCGAGCAGACGGAGCGGCCGGTGAGGTTTGTGGGGCTGTCTACAGCGCTGGCAAACGCGCACGACCTGGCAAGCTGGCTCGGGATCACGGCTGAGGTGTGCTGCTTGTGAGTGATGGTGGGCAACTGAGCGCAGTGGGGGGGCCGTAGGGCAAGGCTGTGCATGAAGCAGTGCGCCCGGGCAGGAAGAGCCTGTCGTGAGGGACGGTAGATTCTGTGCCAAGTCCGCAGTTTCATCCACTCATTTGGGTGAAACCTTGTTGTGCGAGCGCAGGAACGTTTTTGTACCCGGCAGTCCAGGGTGAGTTGCACGGTTCAACCCAATATACAGCCCTGTCTTGGCTGTCCTTTGTGACCAGTGTTCCGCAGGACCACATCAGTGGTTTGCTAGCTTGCCAGGCGAGCCTCTGCTCGGCAGTTCTGCGTTGGCGTTGTCTGCGGATGGTGTTGCAACGCAACTTGCACCGCTTGCCATGCAACGGAAGTGTGCAGGGACTGTTCAACTTTCGCCCTGCGGTGCGCCCCGTGCAGCTGGAGGCCCACATCCAGGGGTTCCCCGGCAAGTTCTACTGCCCCCGTATGGCCACCATGAACAAGCCTGCCTACGCGGCCATCGTAACGCACTCAGAGCACAAGCCCGTGCTCATATTCGTGTCTTCGCGACGGCAGACGCGGCTGACGGCGCTCGACCTCGTAGCGTTCGCGGCTGCAGACATGAAGCCGTCGCAGTGGATGCACATGATGGACTACGAGCTCAACGAGGTGCTGGAGCGCACCCGGGACCCGACACTGCGCCACCTGCTGCAGTTTGGCATCGGGCTGCACCACGCGGGGCTGGACAATCAGGACAAGGACCTCGTGGAGAGGCTGTTCTGTGAGCAGAAGATCCAGATCCTGGTGGCCACGTCCACGCTGGCGTGGGGGGTCAACACCCCCGCTCACCTCGTCATCATCAAGGGCACAGAGTACTACGATGCACCGAGCAAGAGGTGCGGCGACGGCTATGGCGCGCATGCTTCCTTGCCGCAAGCTGCCTGTGGCTGGATTACCTGAACCGGTGGTGCCGGGCCAGCCGGGGTGCACCATGGCATGCATGGGGGCGTGGTTGTTGAGTGCTGCAATGGCTGGTGCCTGGCCCTGACAATCTACATCCCCTCGTTGTGGTGCAAGGGGGAGGGTCATTTCAACACACTATCTGGATTTGTGACGTCTTCACGAGGACGTCCACGAGGCACACATCACGCATGGGGAAGCGGTGTGGGGCGTGTGGCGGTTCCCTTTTGTTTTCTTCCGCGCCGGGTAACAAGCCTTGGCATGCAAGGGCTACGCTGTCATTGACACTGAAACACGAGGAGCTTGGGACCCCCTACTCTCGTATGGGAAGGCGCCTCGGTGAGTCATCGCGTTGGGCAGGCGGTGAGCTGGCGGTAAGGCCGTGAGCAGCCCGCCCTGTGCGCCATGCGCCAGAGCTTCACGCCTTCGAGGTACATGATACTGCAGGCATCGGCAACGTGAATCACATATCCCAAATCATGCAGTGCTGATGCGCCATTGGCCTCTGCTCCTGCGTCCATCACCTTGATTGAGGCACGTGCATTACTGGACTGCATGTCATGGTAGTGTACAAGGGAGCCCACACGCCCCTGTTCCAAGCTAGATTAGCATTGCAGCGCAGCTGGCAAGGTCGTGGCCTGCAGGTGCTGGACTTGTGCGGCTGAGGTGCAGGTACGTGGACTACCCCATCACGGACGTGCTCCAGATGATGGGCCGTGCTGGCAGGCCCCAATTTGATCGCACTGCCAAGGCCGTCATCATGGTGCACGAGCCCAAGAAGGGCTACTACAAGAAATTCCTCTACGAGCCCTTCCCGGTGGAGAGCTCCCTGCCCGGCCAGCTCACGAACCACCTGAATGCCGAGATTGCCAACGGCACCGTCCGCAGCTTGCAGGACGCAGTGAACTGGCTCACGTGGACCTACTTCTACCGCCGGCTGCCGCAGAATCCAGGCTACTACGGCCTGGAGGGTACGGAGACGGAGCAGATTGCGCAGCATCTGAGTGACACCGTGCAAAACTGCCTCGCAGATCTCAAGGTGTGCAGGTCTGCAGCCCGTGGGGGGCAGGGCCGCGCCGGCACGGCCACAGGACCCCTGGACAACCGATGCATGGCACGGCTGGCACTGTTATTGTGGTTCCAGCGTTGTCTGCAGTCCTGGGAGCGCACATATCCCAGGGGCTGCGCTCGCTTAGGTGGCTGTCCCATGTTTTCGTTACTGTGGTTGTCGGCGTGCAAATGAGCAACACGTGCTCACAGGCAAGCTGGTTGTTTGTATGCTTGTGCTTTGTACCTTGTGTATAGACCTGCACCCGGTGGCTCGCATTGAAGCCGTATGAATGCGCTTTGAAAGAGCCACACCTGAGTGCCGAGCAGCCGAGCAGTGCCCCTGTTGCATGCCTTGTTCGGGGCCCGTCAACGGGGATAGAGCTGGTTTGTCGCGTTGGTGGCCACCCTGTGATTGAATCCAGTCGGCATTTGACGGGGCACGCACGTGTGCTCATGCTGTCGCAACACCGCGTGCTGTGGCTCTGGCGTGTTGCCTTGGAGCTGGTGTGTTGACTGATCGCTGAAGCACATGCATGTGGGCTGGATCAGGCACGCTTCGTTATGGTTGCGTTTTTAATGTGCAAGCTTGGAGGTGTGCAGGATGCTGGCTGCATTGAGGTATACGCGGACAATTCTGTTGAGCCACAGCCAGCAGGCCACATCGCGGCCCTCTACTACCTGCACTGGGAGACCATCCATGCCCTGCAGAGCATGATGGAAGCCCGCATGAACTTCAAGGGGCTGCTTGGAATTGTCAGCGCAGCAGCGGAGTACGACGAGCTGCCCGTGCGTCCCCCCAAGTGTCCAGCTCCCTTCACACAATCTGCACGCTTGTGCTGTAGTGCTCAACTTTCAGTGCCAAGTGTGATTGGCATTCTGGCTGCTGGGTGTTGCACAGTGCAGTATGTGCTGATGCGGGGGACCATGTTGCCCGTGTGCTGGATCAGCAAACGCAGCTGGTTGTGTGTGCTGGGACTGAGGCGCTCTACGAAGCACCAGGTCTGGGGGCGTTGGATGTTGCGCAGCCAGCTCCCATGCCTGCCCGGACTCCAGCTGAGGCAAGTCGCATACGATAGAGGTCCGGGCGGCTGTCTGCTCTGCAGTTTGCCAGTCTGCGGGCTCAACAGCTTCTGCGTGTGTCCAAGCGGACTTAGCTGGTAGACGTAGACAACTCCTGTGGTTTGCATGCTTGTGCTTGCGGTGAGCACGTGTCTGTAAAACGTCTGCCAGTGTGCCTCTGCAGCTCAGGATTCTTGCAGGTGTGTCCATAGCATGTGTGCACCTGCCAGGGAGCGGTGTGTGACTTGATACTTGTGACTTGCTTGCAGCAGCTGCCTGATCACGTCCGGCTGACTTGCAGGTTCGACACAACGAGGACAAGCTGAATGCCCAACTCTCAAGGTCCGTCCGCTGGCCCGTGTCGGAGGAGCTGTGCGACGACCCCCACGTGAAGGCCAACCTGCTGCTGCAGGCGCACATGGGACTCGCCACCCTCCCCATCTCAGACTACGTGACAGACACACGCAGCGTGCTCGACAACTCCATGCGGCTGCTGCAGGCCATGGTGGACTTTGCCGCTGACCAGGGCTGGCTCGCCACAACGATGGGAGTCATTCGGGTCATGCAGGTGCTGAACACCCTTACAACCGGCTCCCATCCACCCAACTGCCTGTGGCAGTGCGCTTGATTGTAGCATGCTGTGTTGCAGTGTGTTCTCGGCTGCAGTGGTGTGTGCTTGGCGACACGCGGCTCCGGCTTCATGCGCACGAGTCTGTGGTGGCGGGGTAACGAATCTGCTCCTCGTGGTCACATGACTGGGCATGGTAGGCGGCTGCTCGTGATACAGCTGTCCAGCACAGTGCATGTGGCCTGGCGTCACAGCTGTGTTGCACACGGACTGTGCATGGGACACATGCAAGTCGGCAACTGCTCATAAATGCAGCAGGTGCATGTTTGTTTCCAAACACAATGGCGGTACGCGCATTGGTGGTGTTTGTTGCAAGCTTGTCGTGGGCACAGTAGGCATTGGGAGGGAGGGTTCAGGACGCCACACCTCCTTGTGACCTGCCTTTTACAGATGCTACTTTCTGTATCACTTGCACTGCGTTGGCATTCGAAACCCAGGCGAGCAACATGCCCAGGAGCTGTAGCTGAGCTTGTGCACACACGGCACATACTGCGATATGCATAGCGGCATGTGCATCTTCACAGTAAGAGAGCCACCGTTGCCATGGGGTTTGCAGCATGCTTGGAGTAGTTGAGTGGACGGGTCTTGCATCCCAGCAATTCATCGGCAGGAATTGTCACTTAGATGCTGCACTGGCGGCATGTTGCGAGTGCTGGCACTGTATGTGCTGCTTGTGCAACTGATGCTCTGTTTTACACGGATGGCTCTGTTGCAGGCCGTCATCCAAGGCCAGTGGCCAGACAAGCCTACCCTGAACTGTCTTCCCCACATCCGTGAGAGCGCCGCAACACTTCAGCAGCTGGAGCAGCGTGGGCTGGGCTCCCTGAGCAGCGCGTTGTCCATGGCTATCAAGGAGCCCAGGCAGCTTCAGGCAGCACTAGCGACGGCGCTGACGGAAGACGGCGTGAAGGAGTGCATGGAGGTGGTGCAGCGGCTGCCCGCTGTCCACGCTGACTGCAGTTTTGTAAAGCGGAATGGCGGCCGCGGCCCTCAGCCGTCTGGCTCTGCGGATGAGGACGGTAGCAGCAACGGGGCTGCGCATGATGAGGGTGATGAAGACGATGGTGGATCCCTGGCAGCAGGTGTGCAGCAGACGGCCACGCTTAAGGTCACGTTGAGAAGACACGGACGGCCACCCAGCGCGAAGAAGCGCGGACGTGACTCACAGGCTGTGTATGCACCGCGGTGCGGCTTCCCACCTAGCACACCCCCTGCATGTGTCTGCACATCCCATGTGCTAGGCATGGTGCAATCAACAGTTGTATGTAACCGCACAACCCGTTTCCGTGGGTTCCTGCTTCTGGCCATCCTGATTCAGTGTTGCCCCCATGCGCAGCCTGTGTTCTGGATTCAACAGCATTCTATCGGATCGTTTGCAGCAGCACTTGTGTCTACAGGCTGCCGGCCAAATCCCTGCAGCGCGCCTGCAGCACTTGTGTCTAAAGGCTGCCTCCCTGCCGGCTGCATCCCTGCGTTTTTCCTTGAGATTCAATCATCACATGCATCATCACCTGTTCATCTTCATGCCAGATTGATGTAGCGGATGTTTATGGATGTGTTGTGCAGGTTTCCAAAGATCAAGGAGGAGGCCTGGTTTTTGATTGCTGGAAATCCTGATGTGGACGAGGTTTTAGCTTTGCGGCGAGTGCGGTTGCCAGCTGGGCGTGTGCAATCGGCAAATCTACAGATTCCTTACGTGTCAGTTTCTGGGGAGCCCCACTCCCGCGTAGTAGTTTTCATTATGTCTGATTCATACCTTGGGCTTGATCAGTATGCGACAGTTCAATTGGACAGCAGCTCTGTAGCAAGGTTTGATTATGTTGTTCAGGACATGGTGGAACTGGGTTAACTCCTCCATGGTTGATTTGTAATGCTTTGGGCAATGGCATCGTACAGAGGTAAGACAGACAAAAGCTGTGGCTCCGTAGTGGGTACGAGGTTTGCCTCTATCTCTAAGATACGGCAAAGGGCATTACGGTTGGCAGTGTCTAGTGACAGCGAGGACATGGCTGTAAACGTAGTTGTTCAGACGCACCGATTGAAATGCATCTGTTGTGTGTGTTGGCCGTGTTGGCCTTGTCTCCTTTTCCTCCCCTACTCCTGTTCCTTGTGCAGGCATGCAAAAATGCTCTCAATAGCTACGCGCAAACGTTTGAAGTCAGTTGGTATGGGGCTCACAATCCATGAAGAGGTTCTCATGCAGTAGTGCCTTGCACAAGGCTATATACATGGCTTCATCCATGCGGATGCCCAGGCACTGGAACTCGCATGCAGTCACTTGAGGCTGTCCAGCGAAGGAAACTGTTCTCATGAGCTCATTAGAGATGAACAGCATGCTGGCCATGTGACAATCACCAACGCTTGGAGAGCACTTGTTGATGAACTATTGGGGCAGAGCAATGTGTTTACTGACCCATTCAACTGCACCTGCAGACGCCCAATCTTCAAGGGTGGGGATTGCGGTCGTGGATTAGCACCACATGACATGTCGATTAGCAGCGCATGGTGTCTTGTTCACCACGGCCACGCATGGCCACGTGTGTTTCTTCCAGGCGCAACGATTGGGTCATTGAACGTGTTGGTGAGCACAGGACCGGCCGCGCAGGTGCGTCATCCGATGCGGCAGGTTATGACGCGCGGGTGTCGGAAGTCGTCTGGGTTACCCCGCAAGGGCGAGCTGCACAATCAACCCGCCTGGTGCCTCGCCACACTTCATGCAGCTACCGTATCGCATATAAGCACTCGCAGTGCTCGAGGTCGCCAATTCATATCGCTGCCTCGTATTGTGCCTGGGCCTCACATCGTTCCTGCCCTGTTGCGGTGATTAAAATGCCTTCTGTACTGGTCGTGGGTGCCGGCCCGACCGGCCTGACTGCTGCTGTTGAGCTTGCTCGCCACGGAATCAAAGCGCGTGTGATAGAGAAGCGTCAGGGAACCAGCAACCGGTCTCGCGCGGTCGCCGTCACACCGCGCTCAATGGAACTCCTGTGCCCGTCCGGCGTCGCGGCCGCGATCGCCGCCGACTCAGTGAAGATGAAGAGCTTCATAATGCACGACGGAGCGCGCAGGGTGGCCGAGGTGCCCATGAACCTGAGCGAAGGGGGCTTCATACACGCGCTGGGCCAGGACCGGACGGAGGCCCACCTGGCCAGCGCGCTGGAGCGGTACGGCGGCACAGTAGAATATGGAACGACGTTCGAAGGTTTGGAACAGGATGAAGGCGGTATGACTCAGGCGCTGGTGTTGCCTGCGTTTCGGCGCGCGCTTCCACGCATCGGATGCGTTGGGCCACCTTCGGCGAAATCAACCCGATTCGAGCGTTCGCATCCGCTGAATCTCAAAGCGCATGTCATTCTGCCGCTGTGAGCGTGTGCGTGCGTGCATGCGCGCGTGCGCGTCCCGGACACGTTGGTCACGGTTTGCGTGTCGTGCAACGGGCTGTTGTCTGGGAGGTTTGAACCGCGCCCGGCCGCGTTGCAAGAAGCGGTTCAAACCTGGCATAGAACAGCCCGCCTGTGCTGCACCACCGCGCGCGACAAGGCCAACTTCCATGGAATCCACAGAGCTTTGAAACACGCACTCCTGCCGCGTTTTTCCCACTGGGTCCTGCGCCCTGTCGCCAGTGCATCCATGCCGGAGATCAAACAAGTTGCAACCCGTTCACAGCTTGCTCAGCAGTAACCCTGGGAGCTCTGCATACGTTTTGCTGTTAGCCCAGCTGCATTCTTACATAAAACGGCTTG
>JAYMFU010076749.1:0-10758 GCA_036784835.1 Phaeophila floridearum
GTGCGTGCACCCAAAAACCCCCCCCCCCCCCCCCCCCCCAACACACAGCCCCCAGGTGATGAATACGCGCTTGCAAACGCACAGGTACGCGCGCATGCAAACACAAACACGAGCACACACATGCCTTTCGACCCACGCATACCGTAACAGACAGCGGACATACGGTGCACTGGACACCAGCCGGCAAGCAACTCCAATGCTAAAGAAGCGTCGCACGTCAGGGCATCGCACGACCCATGCCCACCCCCCCGGCATGCATGCCCACAACTAGCAGTGCAGCAGGCAGGTTGCCGCACCGGTCCGTGTAGTACTGCGGCTCCCAGTTTCCCCAAAACTCTGGACCGGGGTTATCTGGGTCGGTCAAATCCCGCGTGCCCAAGTCAAACGACCACAACGACGTACTCAAGCCGCCGTCAGACAACCCTGAAGCGGGGACCCCGTCTCCCGTGTCGTTGCCAGTGAGGAGGCAGTCGAACGCGTCTTCCAAGAGGACCGTCCAGGTGCCGTCTTCGTCGCCGCCGCATCCTCCAGTGAGTGGAGGTTCGGGTGGGACGGACGTAAGGGAGCTCTGACTGGACAGGCTGCGACCAGCAGCCACAATTACCGGGAGGGACAACGCAAGCAGGGCTCCCAGGGGGCGCAAGACATTCATGGTCCCTGCACGTCCTGCAGATCCAGGGGGGCGCTGAGTGACATGGGCCTGCACTCGCACAGTCGGCCACATGCACAACTAGGAAACCACAGTCACAGAAGAGCACATGCAGCAGCGCAAGTTAGCTGTTGACACTGTGCATTCTGGACTCAATACGCAGCCGTGCACATCGGCGTTTCGTAGTGCGCATGGCAAGACAGAATCTGCACGTGCTCTGCACCAAAACGGAGACAGAAGAGGCTTAGAGAAGGCTTTGGTCACAGCCACTGTCTCCATTCCCGTTGCACCTCCCTTTTGGCAAGACAGTGCATCGCAAAACCCTCCAAAGCAGACTGGAGTTTGACTGGGCCCGCTCCCCGGACCACAAGGATCAAGCACACTGACCACAACAGCATATCAACTTGAGATGCAGCAGCCTTCTCGGGACGTAACCCGCGCGACAGACTGCTCGCGCGATGCATCGCGATGCGCACGGCGCGCCCCAGCCAGCGCACACAAGGCTAGCTTCAGAGATTGTTCACCAAACTGATCACGCCCGCTGTGCACAGAACAACTGGCAGCCGGCACTATCGATGCTTTGACTCATCATCAGCTCGCCTTGCGGAGACGCGCGCGTGCCGCGAAAAACGTCATTCACACCCAGGTTTGACCCCCAGGCTGCCACACTCGGCTGCGACACCAGCCACACCTCGCGGGTCGGAACATCTGCGCGAGCAGTACGCGCACCTGCCGCAGTCCCGAGGCTCCGTTGACGTGGCAGTAGTAACGGAGTACCCAACCTCGTTGCCGCACGAACCCTCACGTCCCAGTGAACGTCACTGCTGGACCATACGCGCCACTGAATGCCCGGTCGGACGGGCCGCTGAGTCTATACGCGGGAGGGCGCAGGAGGCATTCAGAGGGCCAGCGTCGCGATCGCGATCGCGCGGCGTTTCATGCGCAAAAGGGCGGGAGCGCCCAGGCCCCCCCTCATACCTGCGCGCGGCCGTTGCGTAAGCGTACACGTTCCTATTGAACGAAACACGACTGCGCCGCGACGCACGTGTGCACAGGGTTCGTCCATCCCAGGGGCAGGCCCACGGTTCGCCCCTCAGGCGTAACCCACGCCGCGCGGGCCCCGCAGTGTTCATGACGCCGGCTGCGTGGGAGAGTCGGTTCGACGTCCCGCATCTGCCTGCACAGCGACAACCGGGCTGATTGCCTTGTTCCATGCACCCCTGAAGCGGGCCCTGCACGGGGGGCTGCCGCTGGTGCGGTGGTGGACGAGCTGCTATCCAGGTGCATGAGCTCGTCGCCACTGTGTAAACTGTGCATCGGATGCAGATCCGCGTAGTCAACGGACGGCAGTATGCTTTAGCCTGGATGTGCGGAGCTCCGCGGAGAGGCGCCGTCAACGTCGTACACTTTCACCTGTTCAAATGTTTAAATCGCGGAGTTTTGGAAACAACGCGTTGTTGCAACGTTTGGAGTTTCCAGGCCGGCCACCTGTGGTGGACCCCTCCTGTGCGCCTGTAAGCCTGTCTGTGGCACACCAGTACGCCCACCTCAACACCAACAGCTTGGATCCACCTGTACCGCGGAATTCTGTTGGCGAATAGCATAGCCTCGTAGTTCAGCCCAGCTGCGGGGGCTGCTTTTGGCTGAACAGCGCTTCCTGTGTTTCCTTCCAGGCATCGTTGATGGCGCAATAGCGGTGCTCGTGCGCCGGAGACGTGGTCCATCCACGAGTTCAGGTGTCCGCGGGTTAGGGCTGGCACCTGCGGCTGGTGGCTCTGGAGCGCGGCCGCGGGCAATCCGAGCCTTGGATGTCGGCCCATTCGTATTATCCGATACGCAACTGTTAACCGGTACCTGCAGGAGACGCAGCTGCGCGCAGCTGTGTCTCTTGCAGGTGCTTAGAGGTGACGTCGCGATCCGGGTCGACAGCGTCTACAGCATCCGCGTGGTGCCACCAGCGGGTGCCCCCATCGAACGACCTCGGAGGGACGTACAAATGCCTTGGTATGTTCCTTTCAAGGGGCCCAGCTGTTGCAGTGCACTGAATCAGCACGGACCCGGACGATACACGTGCACACAAAGTAACAGGCCACCGCAGCTGGTGGGCCGCTTTGGGGCTGAAGTGCGGACCCCAAAGGCAATCGCTGAGCGCTCCACATCCGCTGCAAGGAACACGACATGCAGCAGTCCGGGTAGCCATCAGACAGTCAGCCATAATCAATCCGTCAGGCGTGTACACCGCCCAAACAGCTGTACAGGTCGCTTGCAGGCACGACCAAAACACCCCTGGAACCACAGAACCCTCCAGCAGATACAGCCACTGCCATTCCGAAAAAGTTCCCTGGCGGTTAAGGGACTGGTGCACCCAGCGCACGAAGCAACGTCCTGCAAATTAGCCTCTTACAATGTCTACGCCGATCACACCAATCTCTACCTGAAGACGTACTTCTCTCTGCATCAATCCTAGGCAGGTGTGTGGGTCCTGCACAAGCTCGGAGAGGTTCGCGCCACCAAATTTCGGCACACGGGCGTCATTCCATCATTTCGAGGATGCACCCACAACCTTCAAGGACGGCTGTGAAACACAGGCTGCAAAGGAGAGCGCCATGCAGGCTGAGACTGGCCTACCTCACATTCAGTATGCAATCCAATCCGACCAACAAGCTTGCTCGTCTGCTATCAGCGGAAAGGAAGGCATGGCTGGGGACAGATCCGTCCCTTTCGAGCTATACGGAACCGCTGCAGGGTTCAATCGCCGCATCAACTGCTGACCTTCGATCAGCATCTGACGCGCGTTTATGTCTTCCAGTGGCAGGTCATAGCATGCCTGCAGAGCGCTGAGACATGTACTAAGAAAACCAGGCAAGTACTGAAACGAGTGCTGACAAAAGTTTGCTTGACAGGTAAAGCAGATACTAGCCCAACAGGTAGCAACATAACTCAGCACAATCATTTAAACTCAGCACAATGAGCATATGCAAAATGAACGTGTGTCAACCCATCCAGCACGGAACCCACTCGTGCACACAAACCCGCAACAGCCTCGAACAGAAACAACGGGAACATCATCCGGAATCGACAAGTCACGGTGTGAAGCATCTCCAGCAGTAGATCTGCCGCCAGTTGTGCGCAGGCCGCAATGGAACATGCGTTCTCACAAACAACAAGCGCAAGCCGTTGCTGGTCTACCTTACAACTGTATCTACACAAATATCAACATGACAGGAGAAAAGGCTCCACATGTAAAACGAGCACTTGGGAATACGAGTTGCTTTGCTTGCACACAAAGAGAGAGAGAGAGAGGGAGAGAGAGAGAGAGAGAGAGAGAGTGTGTGTGTGTGTGTGAGATCCGCGTTATGGATGTTCGTATGCAACACAAACGCTTGTTGACACATTCACACCACCGTGCAATCAACTCGGCGATCACACCTCCAGCTGCAGAAGGGCATCCTGCCGTCTGCCCACCATCGAATAGCATTGTGCTAGTTCGACACGGTGGATGATCCGATCCGGTCGAAGCGTCACCGCAGCCTCATAGCACTCCAGCGCGCCTTCCACTGTGCCCGCCCGAAACTCAGTCCCAAACACGTGCTTGATGAACTGCTTCACGAAGAAGCTCAACCCCGCCATGCCCATGTGCCATCGGCCAAGCAGATGGTAAGCTATGTCGTCGCTCTGGTTGATGGCGACGGCTGTGTAAGCGGCTTCTTGCGCCTCCTTTGCCAACGAAAGCATGCGCTTTGGATTCCGCTCTAAAGTCACTAGTCGGCCCTTGCAGATGCATTCAGCACTGTAGCCGAGAGAGTAGGAGCTGTCGACTCGCTGAGCCTCCTGGGCCAAGCCCATTGCAATTTTATTTGCGAGGATCATGTCTTCTCGCGGCAGGGAGGGTATACAGAAGTGATCAGTCCACTGCTTTGACGCCTGCAAAGGGTGGAGTAAAGAATGGTCGGGAAGGTTGAGAGCATGGACTGCCTTCCAATTGACACTGCAATGGCGTCCTCCAGGACAGGCACATGGGGGACAGGATGCTGCATGGCCAGCACTTAGTGTACTCATGCAACAAGATGGCTAGTACAAACACAGACATAGACTAGCTTCCATCATGTTGTATAGGCGCCATCACCTGAACGAGGCGCATCCTGCGTCAGTTACAAGATGTAAGGTGCGTAGTGAGCACAACTCACACACTGTGGACTGCAGACCGATGCAGTTTGATGCACGCATCAACACATTGCATTGAGCTTCCAGCACATCCAAGGACACGTGGATCTGAGCCCCACATGCTCACTCATCCTCCCGAATCATTCTTATGGCACGCGAGTGCACTGCAAGACCTCAAGATCAACCTCAACGGTGCCTGCTCACCAGCACTTCCATCACCATAGCGCTTTCAAGTTGCTGGGCGACACTTGTAGCACCCAGCAACAGTCTCACCCAAGCAACGGGGTACCCTCACCGGCAACTACAACCCTGCGCAAGGAAAACCTTGCGCAGCTTGCACAGCAAGAGGCATAGCAGAAGCAAGGGCCGCACCAACGCAAACATTTCAGCCGATCCATGGCCGCTTTTGATTGCATGGCCCAGATGAGCCAACGATCCTCGCAGATCCAGCTCGCCCTGGCATTCGAGTGCATGCTTCCGTAATCTATGGACGCAGGAATGAAAACTGCGTTGCACACCACAGATATTAGCAGTTCACAACCTCTCCGTCTCTGGACAATTCAGCTCAGCAATGCCACTGTGCTTTGCAACCGTGTACACTGGCGTCAGTGGCTGTACTACTAAGACAATGCAAAGAAGCATACGTCACGGACGTGCTGTAGCTGAATTCAAACGAGTCACAAACAAGGTGGCGTTCCAATGTATGCACATGCCGTTTACAGTGCTGACGAGCGGAAAAAAGACAGTGGCAACCAACCAATGTAGAGCGCACACATGTGATGGCACACAGCATGTCGCGTGCAGTGGCGGACAGCCGCTGTAAAACCACGCCCCCCAAGAACATTCCCTGGATTGTGCTTGCAACACCACAAACGTATGCACCCTCGATTAAACAGATGGAAGGGAGCTCTGGTGAAGCACCGGTTGGGAACGCAAGCGTCCTGGCCGGATCAATCACAGTTGCGGTCAAACTGAATGACACCTGGGTGGAGCGCGCTCACAAGGTTACCAAGCCTTTCCGCCAAAACGCTTGCACCCCTGGCCAGCCATGAATTGTGCGGCAACACAGGCCATGCATGACTGTTGACCCGAGATGCATGGCGCACACAGGCTTCAACGGCTGTAGTGCGCTTTTAAGACCCCAGTGTGCTGGCACCAGCGACTGGCAGCCCGAGTCGGACAGCGATGGGGGGAGTGCGCAGCAGCTAACAAGCAGCCAGGAACAGGACTAACAGCCGGAGGTTGCGGCAAGCAGGCAGCAGCACCGGCGGAAGCGCGGGGCGATCGCGCAGCACGGGCCAGGAACGCGAGCACAGCATGGCGGCAGCGGCATCCCCAAGTTCAGCGCCTTCCAACGCTTGTGCACATATGCATGGCATCGAATCTCAGGCACAGTCGCAGAGCGACGCACTTCCTTCGCGTGTGGTGCGCATGTGACGGGGAGAGCTGATCGAAGTCATAAAGAGGCAGCGCAGCGAGAATTCTCTCTAAAACGGCGTTCACTGCGCCGTTGGCCTGCCACTTGACTTTGTCCATGATGGCGCAGGACAGGACGAGCTCACGCCGGAGGCACTTCCACAGGCTGGCGCCCAGGCCGGCCTTGCATTCACGCACGACCGTCGGCACACATGCCTGAATGGGGGCGAGTTCGAACGAGGCGGTCTGATGCGGAAGGAGGCCTCCTGCGCCGCGCCTCAGCGGCACATGGAAGGAGGTGATGGGCACCCAACTAACGGCTGGAAGGGGGTCGGAGCGCGCGGACAACGGGAACGGCACGCGCAGCGCGTCCGACGGGCCGCCTGAAAGCACGCTCATGCCGGACGGACAGCGCTGGCTGTTACGCAGAAGGTGCGCGGCAGCTACTCGGGCCCCCGCAGGTGGCAGCTGTCAGGGCGGAACGGCGCCGTGCCGTTGGTTCCCACAACCCGACCGCACAGCAATTGCTCAACAAGCCATGTGCAAGAGTATGACTCTTCCTTGTCAGGCTTCTCGCGCCCAGGTCTCACTCCAAGTGCAGGGCACCCCCGAACTCGTGACTTGTAGACGGAGCAATTGCGACGCCTGAGACACACAGCCCAGTCAAGAACTGGTACCTTCTACGCGTGCGTTCGGAGTATTTCATTGTGCGCATTGCGTGACGCAAACCGCAGGATGCCAAATTGTTGAACGTTGGCCACAGCTGACACGGTGCGTGGCACCACGCGTTAACCACCGCAGCACCCCCACGTGTGGTCGCGTCATTGCCTCGTCACCGTTTGCGTCATGCGGACCGCACGAAGGGAGTGTTCACTGAGTGTAACTCCAGGCCCGGCAATGAACAGCGTTGACTCATGCATTCTTGTTAGTCCAGCCGTAACCGGATCAGGGCAACTATGCCATCCTCATCGGAAAGATACAACCGCACCATGCTTGGATGCAAATGTTTGCAGCTTGCCTGTCCGTGCCAATCATGTTCAGCAACTACTATCCATTTTCTATCCATTTTTAGTTGCTCTACCTGTGTGTCTATGATGTCTGCCTCCGGGGTGGCCAGTTATGCTGTAAGCTTCTCTCATTAATAAGATATCTCTCAACATACTGTCATATTGTTCACAGAATGCAGGTCTATACATTACCCCTAGCTGCCTATCCATCGAGTACTCAGGCCAGAAAGCAAAACCAGAACTGGGATAACTTCGTGCATAACATTGGCCCAGCTACAAGATACAAAACAGCTACTACAGCACCAGTAGAAGCATAGTTGGAACACAGCCACTACCGCATTCAACAGGTTGCTGGGTCTCACAACCTCCTCAACGCCACAGTGCTTGCTGATCATCTTGCCAACAGGTGTGCCAGGTTAGACAGTGCTTTTCTTTACCAGCGCTGTAGCTCACATTCTCAGCTTACTGCATTGAAAACTCTGCTGCACCCTAGCCTAAAGGCTCGTAACACCGAACATCACTCCGGAGGCAGGCAAATGGTCACCGACCCGAAAGACAGACTACAAGCACATCAATACACAATACTCAAGACACTGCTGGGCACTCAACGGCACTGGCACAACCTGTACGCCGACCCTACTCTGCACATCGAGGACCAGACACTGCAGCTGGGTCAGGTATCCAGTTCTCGCTCCGGAGGCAGCCATTGCATCAGGCACACAACACATCCAGTCTATGCCCCTGCAGGCGGAGCCGAGGTGGCCTGGTCCACCAGATACACAAGGCCACGGAAGTTCACTCCCGAGTGCTGGCTTAGGCTCATCTCGCACGTGCGGCTGGTGGAGTATCCATCACTGCAGCCCTGGACATTCAGATGCTGCAGGCTGGCGGCCGTCAGCTCCGGGTAGCGCATGCCGCGGTCTCCGGCCATGCCACAGCACGGGATGCCCGAGGGCTTCACCTCCTTCGCACAACGTTTCGCCAGACTCATGAACGCAGACTCGATGCCCATCTTCTGGCTGCTGCACGGAACGTGCACTGCTACAGTATCCTTCACCTGCACAATACACAACACCAATAAGGCGACGCAACGCCAGGTTTGGCACCAAAACATTGCACCCCCACTGATGGAGGTGAGCATCAAAAACTGAAGCATTCCCAAAGAGCCCCAAGGCTGTGGTCACTGATATTCGCTCAGTGGATTTCTGGTATCTGCTACAAAATACGAGATCTTCAGCCATCCAGATTCCCCCATGGGCAGGCTGCAACATAGGGCACGGTCTACACCCGTGACATGCACAGCAGCTGGACATGCTGCACTTTCCAACATCAACACTGGCAGACATGGCATCTATACCAAAAAGACCACCAAGGCAATGGCAATACAAGCGGAGCTGCCAACATGCTCACAAACATCAGTGTAACCACAACAACGCAGCGCAGGTACCGGACGGCAACCCCCTCGGCGAGAACATCAACGGGCATCACCTGCTTCCACTCCAGCTTGTCCACCAGGAAGTGGTTGATAAACTCCACCGGCTCGTAGAGCGAGTAGCGAAGCTTGGGAGTCGAGATGGAAGTCTTAATCTGTGCCAGACACGGGGACGTGTCACAAACGATGGGCAGCTTGCCGTCTTCACTCGCATCCAAGAGGGCCTGCTCAAGCTCGGACATCTTCTGGTGTGCGGCGGGCGCAAAGCCACGCGAGTTGAAGATCATGCCGCAGCATGTGGAGGAGATGCCCTCTGGGTAGATCACCTCATACCCAGCCTACAACAACCAGCAGGCAATGAGCACATTTGACGAGACTCCAACCAACTTGATGGGGCAGGGACAATTCTGACATATGTGGAGAGCTGCTGGCGTACACTCTGCGGGATTCCCCAGGCCACGACCAAAACTGCAGGAATCAACAGGCACTGCACAATGCACTCATAATCCCGTCCCTCCTCAGCCAATACCAACGCAATTCACACCATACCTTCTCGAAGATGGACAAGAGCTTCTCGTGCACGCTCGCACGCTCTGTGTCGCTCATGGCCGGCCCCATCATCCTCGTCACACAGCTCGGCATGTACACCACCTTGCGCGGGATGCCGCGCTCCTGCTTGCCAGCCTCAGCGGCCACAGGGGGCTTTGGCAAACGCAGCGGCGCAGACCCGCTCGGCATGTACGGGTTCCAAGCCGGCACAAAGTTGCCGGTCATGCGGTTGAGAGCAGAGGAGATTGTTTGCAGGGGGGTAGGACCAAGGACGCGGTGCAGGCCGTCAACAAAGTTGAGGAAGGGAGGCACGGTGGAGGCCACGGCACCGAAGTTGCGGGCCACTGTCATGGAGGCACTGCTGGCCGACTTGGCCTGCTCCATCTGTTCAGCACGGAGTGACTTGATGAGGTCTCCTGCACAGAGCAGCACACCGGTCGCCCCGTTTGCAGCTGAGGGGCCGTGGGCATGTGCCAGGCAGAGAGGGCAGCCAGTGACCACATCAGCATGAGCCGCTCATTGTGGATCAGCCGGCCAGTCGGTCTTCACCCTCACGCAGACAAGATCTAGCCAGCATCACTGAGGGCATTGATTGTGCAGAACTCTGTAGCCCAGCAGGGAACACATGCGGGATGGAGTGCATGCCAGGTCAACAACAGTCAGTCACAACTGCTCCAGTGCCTGTGGAGAACAGTCAAACAATGGCATATGTGACCAACATATCTAACAGCACGGTGCCACTGTCTCGGCAGCCAATCAAGAAGGGAAACAAATAGATCAACTTAAGACGAAGCGCACATATAAAGCGCAACATGTAAAACCCTGCAGTAACACAACAACCAAGTACGTAACAGCAACACACACCATGACAAGTACAAGCTAAGAAACAGCTTGGGGAGTTGTAATACAAACAACATATCCATATGTGGTTGCCTGGACCAACGGCACACCTGTGTTAATCTTCACCGGGCACTTCTGCTGGCACATGCCATCAGCTGCGCACGTCGCATTCCCGTCGTACTCATACTGTGTCTCGAAAGTCTTCAGCCGTGCCTCCTGCTCCGGTGTGCGCACGTCCATCTTCCTCAACCGCACAATCTCCTTGTACGCCGCAATGCGCTGCCGCGGGGTAATGCTGAGGTCCTTGCTCGGGCAGTTGCTCTCACAGAACCCGCACTCAATGCAGCGGTCGACGATGGGGGAGGCGACCGGCGACGGCTTCAGGAACTTGCGGTGCGAGTCGGGATCGCGGTTCAGAATGACCCCCGGGTTCAGGACATAGTCGGGGTCAAACAGCTCCTTCAGCCGCCACATGAGTTCATAGGCCTTGGGGCCCCACTCGAGCTCTACGAAGGGTGCGACGTTGCGACCGGTGCCGTGCTCGCCTGCAGCAGACAGTAAGCTATCAGAGCTGTATGCACACCTCAGCCGCGACAAGAAGCCATTCCCCACTGAACAGCGTCTTCCATTCCACATCAATAGAGCCCAATACAGGGTAACTGGGCTCTTGCACCTTAGAAGACTGCACCTTAGAAGACAAG